>VSDK01006925.1:15009-77028 GCA_009767595.1 Symbiodinium kawagutii | reverse complement strand
TGGGCCAACGGCCAATGCTGCACTTGACACTGACTTGACACTCTTGCCTGTCGACCATTGCTGGCTGGTCGCTTGTCGCTTGTATGTTCCGTTACGTATGTTTAAGTTTAAGTTTTTCCAGTTTTTCCGCTGTTGAAAGTTGATACTGTTTGACTGTTTTTAACACTGTTTCACTGACTGACTGGTGACTGACAGCGGCAATGCATTGGCAACGCAATGACACATGACACAAAGTAATGCAATGCGGTCCGGCAATGGTCACGTGCACTGTGAGATGAGATGAGGATGATGATGATGATGATGATGATTATGATGATGATGATGGATGATGATGATGATGGATGATGGATGATGGATGATGGATGATGGATGATGGATGATGGATGATGGATGATGGATGATGATGATGATGATGATGATGATGATGATGATGATGATGATTCTGATTCTGATTCTGATTCTGATTCGGATTCTGATTCTGATTCTGATTCTGATTGATTCTGATTCTGATTCTGGCTGATTCTGGTAACCGGTATGATTATATTATATGATCATATTTATATTGAATTGTGGTTATTTTAATGTTTTCAATTTTGATGATTAATTGATGAAATATAATCAATATATATATAATCAATATGAATATAATTGAAAAATTGGATGGGCTCAACATGTTGACACATTGACACATTGACATCACCAGTAGTTGCAGTTACGTTATGTACTAGCTGGCCGATATACCCAAGGAGCATCTTGAACCATCGTCATCTTGAGGGGATTGAGTGAGTGCCTGAGCGCCATAATTCTAGGAGATCTGATTCGATGGATTTGACTCTTGAATCTTGAATTCTTGAATTGGAAAAACCGGGGAATCCGTATCATCTGTCATATGTGAGTCACATGTCATGTAGTCATGTCGGACCGAGTCGGACCGGAATGTCGGAATGTCGGTCGACAAAATCAAACATGGGCATGGGCACATGGCATGTGGCAATCCCACAGAAACTGAAACCAGAACAATGATGAACAAGTGGTGGCAACCGATATGCTGACAAACCTCAACCGGCCTCAGCCCCCCTCAAACCGTGGACCTTGGAATCCTTTGAATTGCCTTGGGCTGCCTTGGGATCCTTTGGAAGTCAGAATCCTTGGAATGAAAATGGAATGAAATGTGAAATGAAATTAATGAAATTGAAATTAAAATGACATATGATAGCAAGGGCCATGCAGGCAATGCTGCACGCAAGGCATATCAAACAAATGTAACAAATGATTGAAATGAAATGACTGAAATGACTTGAACTTGAAGTAAGTTGAAAATCATTGAACAATTGAACAATTTGTAATTTGAACCATCGGACCATTGAAATTGTGAAATTAACTAAATGAAATGAAATGAATAAATCATTCATTCATACATACAATTGACATACAATGAAATTACAATAATTATAGACTTGTGACTTCAGGACATGTGCCACTGCCACTTGCGCATTCATTACATTGGCCTAGTAGGCCCATTGACGGTTGATAAATTTGCCACGTGACCCAAAAATCTTTCACATGGCACACACAGGAACTTGTATCCAGATTCGGTTTGTGAAAGATATGGAGGAAACCCCTTGAAGTCGGCAGGCACACGGGCTATGAAAGAGGCTACCCCAGGTCTGCAAGTGAGGTGATCACCAGCGAGCGAGCTGCAAGATGCATGCCAGGAAAGTTCACAACATAAGCAGCGAAACGTATGCTCGGACCCTGTCACGACGGATGCGGACGCTGCTGATGGACATGCGGCGGCACCACCAACATCGACTCCAAAGGATGGCACAGCATCGGCTGCACTGCTTGAAGAAACACCAGCAAACGAAGATGAAGCTGCAGATGAATCACGATCGGAGTTTCCATTCGCACTACTATGGCGCTGCCTTCGGGACGACGATGACGATGATGATGAAGAAAAGGTCTGCAAGAACTCTAGGCATGATTGGGAAACTGCATCACCCTTGCTACAAAACGCACAGCCATCAAGAGACAAGGGAATACCATGTCCAGTTTCTGACTCCTCAGACTTTGCTACACGATTCATGTAAGCAGTTGACCACATTCGTTGCAATCTCAAAACCTTTGGTGGTAAATCTGGTCGTCCTGACTTACGGGCACGGTGCGGTGTGACACCAATGGCTGGATGAAGGACTTCCCAATTTTGAAAATCGTGTACTTTCTCCCAGCCGCAAACAGCAATGAGCCGCCCATCTGAATCCACACGTGCCAACCGCCCTTGCATACGTAATGCATCCTTCCAAGCCACTAAGGACACACTCCCAGTAACTTTGTCCAAACACAATGACAACTCACTAGTCAGGGAATCACCTGATCCTCCCACCAACAATGTTCCTGTGCTTGTACGTGCTTTGGCTACAGCGGCCTGGCTGTCATGCACCGCCAGAATCGATTCGATGACAGAATTCCCCCAAGTGTTTCTCAGGGACTTCAAAAGAGATTCCGAATCATCCAAATCTTGGGTGACTTGGGTGTCAGGATCATCAGCTGGGGTTGGAGTCGGCCCCGCTACTGCTGCCAAGCCTGTGTTTGGAGGATTGGCTCCGATGAGACCGGTTGGCAAGATGTGGGATGACAACTCAACCTCATGTTGTGCTTGTTCAGTGTCGAACTTCATAGGGTCACATTCATCATCAACCCCAAGGAATTTGTTTGAAGAATCATTGCTGGTGGACTTTGACTTTGACTTAGCCTTGGCTAAGACTGCATCCTCATGTTGGTTCACCACCTCTTCTGCTGTTGCCGCCGCATCATCGGCACACCAGTCTTCGAAGTTGACGTTGGCCTCGTCAACCTGGGTCGAGTCAAGTCAAGCTGGGTCTTAGCCGGTCTAATGGACCAATGTGGTTTGAGGTCAATTGTGTCGGGCTGCTGCGTCAGTGTTTGTTTGTGACAGTGTCTGTGTGACATGTGGCATGATGTGATGTGGGAAGGCAGTGGGAAGGAAGGAATCGGGATGAAATGATGAAATGAATCCGAAATGAGCTGGACTGGGCTGGGGTTAGGATTGGATTGGTTTTTGGATTGGGAAAATCAGTATTAGAGTATTAGTTCGGAAAGTTTGGAAATAAGGCATAAGGAAAAAAACAATAATAATTATAATTAATTAACAAACAAAACAATAAATTATAAACTAAAAACAATTAAACAATTAAACAATAAACTTTGACTATATTTTTTAAACTGCAGCATTACTTTATATCAATCATTTTTTTACAATGATATTGATTCATAAGAATGATTCAGATATTATCAATTTACTTAATGATAGTCTAAATTTTAAGTTTAAGTCTGAAACAAATGACAAATAATCATTCACATAATCATTAGATTTGAATGATATGATATATAGATTTAAATTCAAATTATATTTCATAAAATTTGAATAAGTAAAAAATAAATAAACAGTTGAACAAATAGCATAGTGACTATAGTGAATAGTGTAAAATACATATAATATGGTAGTTAGTACTAATCATCAGAATCATAATTTGAATTTGAATAATATGAACATATTAGTCCATGTAAGTCATGTAAGTTTAAATTTATATCAAATACTAATTATGCCTATGCTTCATAATATTAATACTAATAAGAATGAAATAATGAAATGCTGAAATGATCATGCCAATAAGTTGATAGTTACAAGTGACAGTGACAAGTCACAAGTTGACAATTTGACATTAGACATTATCATTTGACAATGAGAATGATTCATGAAAATGAACAAATGAACAAGTGAATTCAAGTGAATAAGGAATGAAGATATGATGATAATGATTCATGCTGATAATTTAATGGCAATGAAAATGACAATGATAATTGATAATGATAATGATGACAATTCGGTGACAAGTCGGACATTGGACAATTGACAATTGATGATGATAATGATAATGATAATAATTTGATGATAATGATAATGATAATAATTTGATGATAATGATAATGATGATAATGATGACACTGAATTGACACTGAATAATTTAATGCTAAAACCAATACTAATACTAGTTTGCAGCCTGAATATGATGAGAACGAGAGAGAGTCTGCCACCAGTCACCAGTCTGAGAGGACCAGTCCAGTCCAGTCTGCGAATCACTGCGAATCTAAGAAGCTGACATCATGACCAAGGAAGGATGGATCTTCAGCAGCAAAAACTTCGTCCAATAAATTTCCCAATGCATCTTCTAAACCCAGACCCACCGACTCAGACTCAGTCTCGTCCAAATCATCCGACTCGTTTGGGTGCGAGCCAGGGTCCGGGCCCTGATCATGTTCATGATGCTCATGCCTAGCGCGGAGGCATGGAGCAATGATGTCGACGGCATGACGAGCATCATAGATGCACGCGCACAATCCCAATGTGGTCGAATAGCTCCATCGAAGGCGGCAGGTCAGCACCGACAATCCGTGAGTTTTGGCCTCCAGCACAACGTGGCGGAAAGCATTCTCAGCGAGTCCAGTGGGACCCAGTGGAGTGACCGACCGTTGGTGACCATGACAGTTGACTGACATGATTGACATGAAATCAATTGACATTGACATTGGTGACATTGATTGAAATTAAAGTTAAAGTGTGTTCCGATTTCTTTGTTACAGTGGCTGGTCCACTGTTCAGTTCAGAACTAAGCCAATAACAGCCCAATAGCCCAATAGCCCAATAGCCGCAATGACAATGACCGACCGCAATGAAAAACCATTGTCATTGAGTCTCTGAGTTCACTGAGCTAAGGCTAGTGTACTACTAATGAACTAATGAGTCATGAGCCAGTGAGCCCATAGTGCACCATGGTCCATGGTCCATGGTCCATGGTTCCACCATGGGACCATGGACCTTGATCATGATCACGACCACTACTGCCAACACAGCCAACACCGGCCAACACCGCACCGTGCCGTCAAGAGTCAACACCGTGATCAGTGGTGATGTTACAGGATTCATGATTCATGATGTGTGAATTTTTGAGTATCAGTCAGTATCTGGCTATCTGGGTCCGGTCTGGGTCCACTGGGTCCACCAAATCTCGACCATGACCATGAACATCCCCTGGCCCTGGTCCCCAAGCCCCAATACTGGACCGGTGACTGTCAGGGTGACCTGACCAGGGTGACCGTAACCGCAGCCGTGCCGTACCAACCAGTACCAACCAACCTTAACCGTACCAACCAATGCAACTGTCAATACTGCAATATCTTCGATAATAATATCATGATAATATCACACATTTTCACCTTTACATTCGATCACTCGGGGCACCAATGGAAGGACCGCACCGACCAGCTGACCAGCAATTGATTCAATTGATTGACTGACAACTGACAACTGACAAACTGATAATTGATAATTGACACATCTACATCAACATCTATTGCTTACTGTCCGTAACTGTTTGTCTAGTCGACTAGACAATGTCTGGTCTAGTCTAGTCTAGTCTAGTAGTAGTCTAGTCTAGATTCTAATACCGTAATTATCGATTAATTATTGTGAAGTGAAGTGGGATTGTAATGAGTCTTTAACATCACTGTTCCACTGGAATGTCCAATGTGAATGTGAATACGAATGAGTGGACCGACGGACGGACCGGGGACCGACAAGATCTGTCGATGAGTCGATGAGTCAATGTCTACGTCGTTACGGTGTTGCGTTACGTTACCGTTACGTTACGTTGCGTTACGTTGTGCAATGTCATGTTGTGTCGTTCTGTTGACTCGCCTCTGATTCGAGATATGACTTGGAATTTGAACTCAAATCAAATTGTTTCGAATTGGGAACCCTTACGGCCTTTAGGACCCTTGGACCCTGACACCTTGGTCCTGCCTGTCACCCTGTCGCAGCTTAACAGCCAGCTGCCAGCCAGCCAGCCAGCTCAGCCCCTCACCAACCAATCCAACCTGAGAAACATGGTCCAGCAAAAGGCTTGTAGATGGAATGAAGGACAATGGAGTCTGAAGGCAAACCAGAAGATCCATACGAACTGTATCAGCAAATCCATGGTCTTGGTCATCATCGTCATCATCCTCTGTGGAATCCCTGGAACCGAACAGGTCATCAAACATGTCTTGATGGAGATCGCTTTGTACCACATTCAATTTTGCAAGCTGGCTCACAGAATATGATTTTTCGCAAGCAATGTACAGAACACTGCCTGGCCCCAACAAGAGTTCGTGACGATGATGATCCATCAAGCCCACAGCAGTTGTGCAAGAAACACGTGGCAACAACTTGTGAATTTCACGGTTTTGATTGGCACACCATTGAAATTCATAGGTACTGAACATCATGGGCTTGTAATGTGCACGGGATTTACGAATCTCTGCGTCATCGAAAGGGGGATCATCTTCGACAAATGCCCACCGATCTGCTTCATCGAGCACGGCCGCCGCTGTCCCTTGGAGAACAGCTTGTTGACTATCAGAAAGAATTGTGGAAGCCATTGGCCTGAATGCGCAAGCCGCACAAGCAACAGGAAGCAACAGCATTGGCGGCACGCATACGATGCCACACTATTTATGTGTTTATGTGTTAGCGTGTGTGTCACGTGTGCCTCATGGTGTGGTGTGTGAGTGTGAGTGTGTGTGAGTACGACAGTACGACAATGAAAGTGTGGGAGCTGTGAAAGTGAAAGGGACGGAGAGAGGGAGACTCAGGGAGACTAGAGTCAGACTAGAGTAGTATTATATCAGAATTAGCATTGTATGGACGTGGCCATGATGCTGCTACGAGGTCATGCACACTCACACAGGCACACAGCCAGCCACCAGTCACCGAGTCACCAGCCCCACCAGCCCACCAGCCCACCAACGACCGCCCCCCACCCCCCCCCGCCGCAGGGGCAGCCACCAGAAGTAAAGTAATAAAGTAATAAATTAAAGTAAGTCACAATGATCACAATGCCAGATTTGCATGGCTGCATGTCGAGGCATGGCATGGTCCAGGCATCTGGTCATCAGGGCATCGGGTCGGGCGTCGGGCATCAGGAAATGAAGCTCTGAGGCTCTGAGGGTCTGACAGGGTCTGTCTGATATGGTCTGGGTCTGAGGGTCTCAGGTCTCAGGGTCTTACTTATGAGCCCTATGAGGATCAGGATCAGGATTGGATTCGGATTGGATCAGAATCTTGATGATCTTGATCTTCGATCTTATCTTGGATCTTAAATAGAACTTAGAACCGGAACCGGGTGTACCGGGATCGGAGTGGCGGAGTGGGAGCGGGATGAGTTGGGCGGTCAATGTGGCGTTGGTGACTGGAGCTTAATGCTTGGAGCTTAGTGCCTGCCTGCTCCCATAATTAAGGAGTCTTAGTGTCATTTGTTGGGTTGTTGTTCGGATTCCGAGTCAAATGAGAAGTGAATGGAATTGATTGATTGAATTGATTGAACCTGTATTGATTTGAATTTGAATTTCACAGTGTCACAGTGACTTGACTTGATGCCTCAACGCCTAAACTTGATTGAAGCGATTAAACCGGATTAAACCTGCACGAGCCTGAGCCTACCTCGGCCTACCGGCCTACCTCACGATTGCATGATACAAAGCCGTTAAAGCCCACCGCTGACCGTTACTGACTAAATGGATTGATATTGGCATCAGATTCAATTCTGCAGATTACATCTTGAAGTGAATCAGAGTCAGTCAGTCAGTCTAGGAGTCTAGAATTCTAGTATTCTAGGATTCTAGAATGCAAATGGCAAATAAATAAATAGAAAATAATGAGACTCTCATAATCAAAGTAACCAAGGAAAGTAATCAAATAATCAAGACTCCGAGACTGGAGACCGGGAGACTGGCAGTCTTCTAGTCTGGGAGAAGCAATGAGAAGCAATGGCAACTGACTTCCCCCGTTCTATAGACCACTCAATACCAACTGGAAGGCCCTGGGCCTCAGCTTGGACCAACGGGTGACAGCACCTCGCATGCCAATTCCCAGTTCCCGCTTCACATTGCATCGTCCAGACAGCAAAGGTAGCCCTATCCGTCTACATCGTTGACTGATATTTTTGATCAGCGAGTTGTGCGACTCGTTGATACAAACATCTGGTCGAAGGTTGAAGCGGATGGCGTAAGCAATGCTGAAAATGTTGGGCTTAGCCTTGCCAGTGGAAGCTGAATATTCCAACTCTGACCCATACAATGCCTTGAGTTTCCGTGCAAGACATGGCAGTTTCTCATCAGAACAAGATGTGATCTCTTGCGCTACAAATTGCCGTTGCTTGCATGGAACATCCATGGGTTGGAAGCAAAACCACAACACTGTCAAAGGAGGTTGTGTACACTGTGTTGCCACCCTTCTGTTGTATCCCGCTGCATGGCACAGGATTTCCTCTATACCCAGCTCAAGAATTGCAAGCTTCCATTTGAATGACAAATGTGGAAGGTCGTTGTCCCCGTCCCCAGGTTCACCATCATCGTGAGCGCCAGCATCTGGAAAATCTGAAAACAACTCATGTGCCCAATCGGGCACGGTGATGAAGCTAGAGAATTCCATCATGATTCGGTCAGCTTTGTTGTAAACCAGTTGGGCAATCTTGTCGGTGCAATTCTTTGATTGTAAGAATCGAAAATGGTGGGTCAAGGGTTCATGTGAAATCTTCATGATGCGCATCACTGCCCACCACACTGGATCGCACACAGCAGCCAGAGTCTCTCGACGCCAACGACCCATCTTGAGACGATAAGCTTCCTGCTCTTCAGCATGGAAATCTTGATTCTCTTTGCCAGTGTCCTTGGCCTTGGTTGCTTCTGATGATTCTGCTAAACCTAGCCCCGTTCGAACCTGCTTCACCGATTTGTTCTGCAAGGCTTTGGCCAACACTGCTGGAAACATCTTCTTGCAAGCGAGATCTGAACAAGAAGGGCCGGGCAAAGGACCAAGCTGACAAATGACAAATTGACAAAGCAGCAAATGGTTGTGTTGTTGAGGCTGCATTGGATATTGGACCGTTAGACTGTTAGACCGTTAGTCTACCTAAGCTCATTCTCACTCACTTACTGACTGAATGGCTGATTGACCCTGACCCTGACCCTGACCCTGACCCACAAATTCTCTCACAGACTCACAACTCGCTCTCACTGGACTCTCACTCTCACTCAGACTCTCAAATCATAGCAGTCATAGCATGCAGTGCCTGGGGCCTGGGGCCCTGGGGTTTAATTTAAGCAGTGGGAATTGAGCCTGTGGGCCTGTGGGTTGTGGTTGAAAATCCTGAGCATTGAGCATTGTCATTGGCTAGCATAAGGCATAAGGCTCATTGCCTTGCCTAGCAAAAGCATTGGCATTGCCATTGCCTTGCAACTTGCACAGACTTGTACATAAATAACTCGGGTTTCTAGTATTACAGTATTACTGTTACTTGACCCAAGCTCAAGCATAGCCCATAGTCGGCCATAGTATGGAGTATGGGAGTATGGGCCTGGGCCTTGGGCCTGGGCCCACAATACAGTCACAATACAGTAGAATCATGGGAGCCAAGAGGTCAAGAGCCATTGGGACCACTATAGTAGTACTAGTACTAGTAGTACATAGGACACATAAGATGAGCTATAGAGTAGAGGCTGCGGCTGCTACTAGCTGCTAGCTGCTATTAGCCTATTAGCTCAGGTTTTCAATCAGTGTTGCAGTGTTGAATTCATTGAATGATTGAATGAAATGATGTGTTGAGTTGAGTTGAAATGTTGAATGGTCCGAATGTTGAGTCGAGTGCCTCTGCGACCCGGATAAAAAGCTTGACCCAGCCTAGCCCTAGGGTCCTGGAGACCAGAGTCCGGGACTCCGGGTGTTCTACCTCTAGTCCTAGGCCCTAGCCAAACCCAAACAAACAGCCAGCCCAAACAAACCCGGAAACCCGTCAAACCCGACAACCTGACAACCAGGTAACTTCAACCATGCCAGGTCCGACAAACCTGCTCTCATGATCTGATCCGGTGGGTGACATTTCTTTCGATGGTCAGATGGTAATAAGTATGTATATATATATAATAATATAATATATATATATATATATATTAATATACAAATTATATAAATTATAAATGCAAATATATATGATTCATGACATGACTCATGACTGACATCATTGACTCATTGACACTCGTGACTGATTGACTATCTTGACTCAAGTCTTGACACTTGACTATTAAAATCCCAAGTCAACCACCAGCGGCCACTTCGGCCAACGCTCGGGCCCAAGCCCAGCCTAGATCACATTCGCTTTGGTGAATCGAAAGCCACCTACCTGCAACACACTTGGCGGGTAGCTTTCCAGCTCGGAGATTCGCCTCACCAAACCCAAACATGTCACACCAGGACGTGTAAACATCTCTGGCTTTCTCTCTCCAGCAATGGATGGCTTTTGCCACCGAGGAATACCAGGTCCAGTTGAGATCATGCCGCTCGCACCAAGCGTCAACCACACGTAGCCCAACTTTGACCACCAACTGTGCATCATGCATAAGACATCCAAAGTCAATCCAAATCAAATTGTTTGGTAGCTTCAAAAAATGCATCCGCATGACGTTTCGATACCTTTGCTGATCCGCTCCCCCATCACTAGTGTAGAGGTACAAGGACACACAGTTTTTTTTCTTGGTCCGATCCCCCTCATCTTTCCATGGCGTGGCAATCCCAACAGATTGAAGCTGTTTGTCAAGAATAGCCTTGGTATGCTCAGCAGTACCATTCCCAACACGTTGCAAATCCGCAAAGCTGCGTTTGAAAGGCATGGTCCCATCAGCCCCGCATCCAACTTCATCCTCTGCGTCTGCACACTCAAAAAAGTAGCATGATGAAATTTCAGTTGAATGTAGCTTTGACTGCTGCCAAACTGATGAGTTGGTCGCATCCGAACCTCGGGGCTGTGACTGTGAGACGTTGTTGGAAATTGGAAATTGAACAATTGAACATTTCAAATTTTGGTAGATTGGTGATTGGTAATCTCAATCTCGGACATCTAGTCAAATCATCAGTTCTGAGCCTGTGAATCAGAATTTAGAGTTGTGACAGAGTTGTGTTTTTTGTTATTTTGAATTGAGGGAGTCTTCATGCTGGTCAGCCTGAGTCAGCCTGGTCAGCCAGGATTATTCAGGGTCTGTTAGTCCTCTATAGATTCGATTGGACTGATTCGATTCTGATTGATTATTAATTCTTCTAGTTCAAGTTCAAGTCAAATCAGTCAGTGAGTCAGTGAGTCAGTGAGTCAATCAATCAAATCAAATCAATCAAATTAATCAAGTCAAAACAACTGCTTAGCTGCTGCTTAGATGTAGATGTAGATCATGATATTGATCTAGTTTTATATTCGATTTGGATGGTTTAGATTTGTAGATTTAGATTTGTAACGTATAGATAAAGATATCAGATATCAAAGATTCAAACTCAGAGAGACTCAGAGATATAATCTAGTTCATTTTTTGAAAATACTCCGGCAATATTCCGGTAATAATTATATGTTCTTTATATTCACTGAAGTCAGTCATAGTTGGACTACAGGCATCACTGTCCACGAGTCGGATTCAAGTCGGATGGTTTGGAGTTTGGTTTATTCATAAATATAAATATATGTCATCATATGTCATAATTATCTTGGTAAGAATGATCGATCGTAATATAGGCTAAAATTAGCGCAATTGCAGCAATTGTATAGTTATAGTCATTATGATAATATGATTCAAGAAAATCAAGAAAGATCAATTATATAATGAATCAATCAACAATGAACAATTGGCCGAAGTCGACTGTGAACTGTGAACGGCAAAGGGAACGGCGGAACTGGAACGGAAAAGGCCGGCGGCCGGGAAAACCGAAAGGTCGGGTCTAATACTGGGATACTGGGTCAAAGGCCAAAGGTCAAATGTTAAGTCAAAGTCAAAGTGAGATTGCGAAATGTCAAATGGGGCAGTCAAGTCGAGTCCGAGTCCGAGAGGCCAAGAGCCCAGGGCGAAGAGGCCAAGTTGGTCATTGGTTGGTTGACTTGATTGGTCCGGGGTCCGATTGGTCCAATTTAAGTTGCTAAGGAAGAGGCTAACGAACGAGGCCACAGAATTAAGAACTAAGAACTGTCAAGAAGTAAGCCACTGCGGAGTCAAGGTCAAGGAGTAGTTCAAATGTTCAAATTTCAAATCATCTAATCATCTAATCTAATCTAATCAGAATCATTGCCCATTGCATCGCATCAAATCCAAATCCAAAGTAAGAGTCAGTCAAGTCAAGAGCCAAGTCAAGGAATAAGGACAAGGATAAGGATAATTAGTTTTGTTGAAGAAATTAAAAGACAAATGCAAAACTGCAAACGAAAAAACAAAACAAAATGGACAGTCAGTCAGTCGTCGTCAGTCAGTCAGTCAGTGAGTCAGTGAGTCGGTCAAATAGGAAACGTCGTCATCGTCAAAATCAAGATCATTTGATTTTGATCGTTCCTCAAATCGTGAGCGGGGCGGAGGCTGGAGGCCGACGGGCCGAGTCTGTGCAGTCAGTCTGTGCCGAACTTCGCAGACCTTCAGACCTTCCCGAACATCAATATGACATGAATAGTTGATCAATTGATTGGATTGATTGACTCATTGACACAATTGATCCACTGGTTTGCTTTTGGCTTTTGATTTGAACTTGAACTGATTTGACTGAACATGATCATGATTCATGATCATGATCGTGAACTGAACAAACACTGACGACTGACTGACAAATTGTGACAAACTGACAAACAAACAAAACTGAAACTGACAAACACAAACACTGAACATTTGAACATGCAACACTGCTACTATACATCTTGGCCCACTGATTCACTCATTGATTGTCGGACGCATCGACTCGCCCAGTCGCCCATTAGGATTAATTAGGCTAAATTTACTAAATAACGCGCTCTCGGCGCTCCCGTGTTTCCGACATTTCGTGTTGCAGCGTTGCCAACCGCCCAACCGCCCTGGCAATCCTGGCAATCCGGCAATCCGGCAATTCGGCAATCCGGCAATCCATCGAATCCATCATCAATTCAATTCAATTCAATTCAGTCAGTTCATCAATTCATCATCAATCAATCAATAGTCATCATGAGTCATCATCATCGAATCATCATCATCATCATCATCATCATCATCATCATCATCTTCATCATCAATCATCAATCATCAATCATTAGTTAATTAAATCAAGCAAGTCAAACAAATCATCCAGTCATCAAGTTTTATGTACAGTTTACAATAACACAACCCAACTTTCAACTCGACTCAACACAACACACAACACAACTGTATCACAGTCACGGACAGTAATACAGAACACACGATTGACCTACCAATGGCTTACAAGTGATTATGATTCTTATGACTGATTGACTGATTGACCGATTCACTGATTGACTACTGACCACTGATTGACACAGACACACATTGACTCAGTTTGACAGTTTGACTCAAAGTTTGACTCAAATTCACAAACACACACCTACTAATCAAAACAAAAACACAAATGACACAAATACAAAAAAAACAAAAATTCAAAAACATATGACATTACATTTATGACAACTTATTCGACTTATTCGATTCAAATTCAACATTCAACAAGAAAAACGCGAGAGGCAGGAGCTTCCCCTTCATAAGATAGGGGCCCCAGCGGCCTCCACCCTCCACCTCCACCATGGAGCAACCATGCCAATGGCCCGTGGCCCATGAGGCCCATGGCGGATGATGAATGACGATTGATAAAATATTGATCATCCTCATTATCATTATCTAGGAGTCTCACACACATGGTCACATGACTCACATGATGCCATGACGCTCACACACTGCTTACATTTATATCACACAAACAATATCATAGCCATAGCATCATCATCATCATCATAAGAAGATTGAAGAAGAAGAAGAATAATAAGAATAAGAATCAAAATCCCAATCATTAGTGAATCAGTTCGTTGTTAGTAAATAATAGCAAAACAGCAAAACATTTAACATACAATGCAATGCGGTTTACATTAGGGTCATTAGGGTGTACGGTCCGGTGTAAATTTGGATTTGGTTGGAGGAGTTTCGGAGGAATTGGAAGGTGGACCTGGAAGTGGCTTGAAACTTGAAACTTGAAAACTTGAAGGCTTGAAAAACAGCTATCTGATCTGACTGTCGTGAACTATTTGATTCAATTTGATCATTGGATCATTGATCATTGATAATATTTCATTTCTCGGCTGGTTCAATTCAGTTCATTTCAAATTTGGTCCGGGTCCAATTTGGTTCAAGTTCATGCCAGCCGGGAAACTGAAACTGTGAACAACTATCGGAACTGTTAGAGTCGGTGACGTTGGTTCTTCCATACACTCCAGCTCCAACTTGTCAACGCAACTGCTATCACCACGATGCTGCTCGCCATCTCGAATGGGCCCAACTGGATCGACATCAGAATCTGGATCTGAATTTGTCCACTTGACTATTTGCTCGTCCCAGGACTCATGAAACATTCTGAATGATCCTACCCGGCTCGCTCCTAACAACACTTCAGCCCGGCACAAGACTGCCTTATGCATGTCGCATAATGTCACCGCACCAAAGTCTTTGGTTGCAATATTCGAGAGATTTCTTCTCAGTGCTGCTATGAGTAAAGCTGAGTCGGTTAAATGCCACCTTTTGCGGCTTTCATCCTGGATGCTAAGTTGACTGCCCCTTTTGGATTTCCAATGCAAAGTGAAGTCATTCCCCGCAACAAGCTTTGTGGCGTCGTGGCTCCCGACAGCGGCCAGCCTCTTCTCAGTCTTATGAAGCTGCTTCACCAATTGTTTGGAATTTTTGCGGACCACCTTTTTCGCCTCCGGGTTGCCACGTGGCTGCTGGCTGGACATCTGTGATTCATTGGCTGGTGGTGTGCTGGTGGGCTCATGGCTGATGATGGGCCGATGGGCCGGGACCGGATTATGATATGAATGATGAATGGAGTGAAAAAGTGAAGGATCAGGATGTTGAATAAACCGGTAGGCCTGTGGGTGAAATTCAAGGTGGTCCTCCGGTGACTGGCTGTAGTAGGAACAACAAGCATGAAATTAGTCAGGCCGGCGAGCGACGAGTCAATCACTGAATGACTAAGTGACGACGGAGCCTGTCACACAATCACAGGCACAAGGTGAAAAGTTCACCCATGTGAGCTCAATCTACTAAGTCTACCTTTATTTTACTACTATTACTACTGCTTCCCCCAAGTTCCCATTTCTATACTATACCTTCAATTTACTCTTCATAATCGTAATGCACTAGTTGATTAATTGATCACTTTGTGAATCTTGTCAGGTTGTTAGCTCCTGCCGCTATGATTTTGAGAGTCCGTAGCCTAGCAAACAAACTTTGTTCGGAGACAATCACGATGGTCGCAACTGGAATCGTTGCACCCTGTTCGCTCCATAAATCTCATTTCATGATCCACGCAACGGGGGCATTTTGTAATGAGCATAGCCTTAAATGACCAATGACAACATGAACAATTCAAAACAATCTACATCAACTTGGCTGACACTTGTCATTGTTGATCATTTTGAGGCCACTTTCAGAAGCCCCATGCATTCATGGCTGACTAGAAACTAGAATATCAATGTCCAACAAGTCGGGCCTCATGAATACCTTCTTTCAATACACGAATGTAGCGGTCACGCAGCAAGACACATGTGAGCAGCTCCTCGTGGTTCATCTTCTCATAAACCTGGACAGAGCTGGGAGGCGCACAACGGACCCTGAGATCAGATAGATGTAGTGGCCCCGCTAACTCCACGGACGGCTGCTCAACGATCTGAAGGTCAGCCCGGTCAACACCAACACCATCGGTTGAATCCAGTGAATCCATCGATAGCGTGGTTTGGCTCCGGGAAAATGATGTGCTGTCACTCAAGGAATCGCAACGATTTAGGTTTTGCAATCGAACACCTGAGCGAATCCGATTGTCACCAACAAAGTCTATGCCCAATGACTGCAGCAACTGGCTGCGTGAATCATGAATGAAATCAAATGAAACCAACATTTTCAACATTGCCTCTGGAAAAAAAACACTTTGCTGATACTTACAAAGGTTCGGATTCCCAAAAGCTGCCGATCCCACAGTTCTTGTGTCAACGGCAGTCCGGCAAAAGAACATGCCAACACCATTCTAGACAAAGGAAATTTTCCGGTTGCAGCATCCAAAAGCGATGTGGCTTGAACATGTTGAAGCCGGCCACCCACTGCTGATATCGCTTTCTTCCTTGCATTGGATGGGGAGAATGGGCCGACAACCAATCATTTAACATCTTAATGAGTAAAATGTTAAATCATTTGAAGGTGCATTTGCACATTCCAAATTTCAATGACGGGTCCAAAACCAATTTTGGAATTGCTTTGGCTTAGGCTCAAGGCTGTGACCGTGATGGTCTCATCACGTTGAATCGCTGGCCAGATGTGCAGCTCAAGTCGATGGGCGAGAGCTGCCATTGATGCGAGTGGCGCTTTGAGCCAAAGGTTTGCCAATGTCGGCATGGCCGGTGGATTCTCAACCGAGTCTGATTTTCCAATCTGGTAATGGCAAAGAATTGTGCAAAATCAATCTGGTAATGGCAATGTCGTTTGACAATCGCTCGGAAAAATTGATTTGGTAACACCTAAACTTCAGGAAAATATATTTGTTAACACGTAAATCGAAGAAAAAATGATTTGTTAACACCAATTTCGCAAAACAATTTATGTTAAACGGAACCCATGGAAAATGAACCCCCCCCTTCAAAACGGACCATCTGAAGTAAACCCCCCTACTAAAATGCATCGTCCGAAATGAACCCCCCCTTCAAAATCCAACCCCCCTTGCCGCGGTCAATGTTCTACACAAAGCCCCGCAATGACTTTCATATACATGCGTAAACAAATGTATACGTGTATATGCAAAATATATGCGTACACGTTCATACAAAAACATGCAATTACAAATACTTCTATATCTTTAGATGTAGAAACACTAAATGCATCTTTGTCCGAGCACCAAAAAGAAATCCACCGAAGTGGAACCCGCTTGGTGATCTAAAGAACCTGTTCTCAGCGACCGACCAAGGTTGCTTGCGATCCCCTTGTCCATCACCCTCAATAAGTCATCTATAATCACGGCCACCCAATATACACCGCTATTGAACAGAAGATTTGACAAACCCCTCATTTCACCCACAGTGTCGCTTCCCCACCCAACACGACTCCCAGTCATCGCACGCACCTTTGAGGAAGGTTCAGCCTGCGAACTTGCCCGTCATACACGTGTGGCTTTCACCGGCAGTGAAGCATGGCATAGCAGTTGGCATATGCCCATGGGCCAACATAAACCGTCGTCAAGTTCATTCATGGGGGATAGTAACCAACAATGTACGATAGAGAGGACCATGCTTGCAACCAGGGGTACTCAAAAGTATCGGGTTTTGACCCCCTAAAATTTGGGGTCCTGTCCAGCATCCAACAAAGCGTTCGTCCAGCATACCAACAAAGCGTTCGGGTGTTGAGAAACAAACAGTCGTCTGTAGGGGGTCACCAAGCAGCCAGGTTCAACATTTAGGGGACATAAGCATACTGAAAAATGTTCCTTTAGCACGTGCCATCACCAACTGCAGTGGGCAAGGCGTATCAGTACCTGGTTTGAACTTCAGGCGTATCAGTACCTGGTTTGAACTTCAGATTCCCTTCCCGGTAGCTGTTGTAGCCGAGAAGTGATTGGTGATTGGCGAGAAAGTGTTTGGTGTATGCTGGGATTCCGGGAATCTGATTATTGCTATGGACATCATGTGAGATAGGATTCACAAACACGAGATGAGATCATAGAGAGCTGTTCCCTGCATGGATTGCAAAGCAAATCACTGAATGATGTTAACCCCAGGTGAATAAACCATAGGCTGACTTTTTTCCCGGGGGGGGTTCCTACCATCTTAATGAACAAACAAGGCTTTGGGGGATACCCCCTATAGATCAACCAGTGGATGATTCATCGTTGACATGAATAAGGACAACTAGCTGGTTCATGGCATGACCATGTTGTTACATGGTTCACCAAGCAATCCTTCAACTTGATTGGTGGGAATGTTGTTTAGTATCCGCTATTAGTACAGTACAAGCCTAAGCATGATTTACCATTCGTTGTTAAACATCATGAAGCAACATTAAGCTTGTGGTACCTATTAACAAATCACAATGGTACATGATTTGATTAATCTATTGGTACTATTGCCATGCGATAGATAGTGATCTTATTAACCATCACTACCATTGTAAACCAACCGTAGGTACACTTTGATCGATCGGTAGCTGTAATGAGCTCGTCTCGTTACCCACGGTCGTCATTTGAATAATCAAATCCATTGAATCGGGGGTACCTCCATTTTTTGTTTGGGTTATCAGCAACAGAGATCATAGCTCCATCAAATTGAGACTTCATATTTTGAGTCGAGGGCTTCTTTTGACTTGGGTACACCTGATTTGCATGTTCATTGCAACCTTGAACTGGTTACCAAATCTTGCTGCAACCAGTCGCAACTTGGTGGTTCAGCACTTGCAACCATCAACTGCACAGCTGAGGCCGAACCTTCTCCGGAGCAACCGCCTGATGCAGGGTGCTTTGACTTGGTGAGTTTGAGTGATGGTAAATCCAACTGGTTTAAATAATAGTCAGTTAATCATTTTTGAGCCTGAGAAATCAGCATATAGTCCGTTTGAGCAGTGTTAATCTATTGATTGTAGTGATATAAACTGGCTAGGAACCTGTAAAACAATAATGGTTGCTAACGATCACTGTAATCAATGATTCATAACTAATGGTCAAGAATAAAGCAATGACCACTATTGCTGATGGTCGCTGATAATGATTCCTAACCAGAATTTGTTATTGTCATCAATACCCATTTCAAAGCACTATCACCAAGCAGTGGTCGTTGATCGTTTGCAAAACCCAAACTATTCCTAGGCATGTTGCTGTCATGCATTGATGGTTGATAAAGGTAAGCAATACCAATAGCAATAGTAATGGACCCAGTATTGGTTCTGATCATATCATCGTATCAATCAAAGTCACAACCAACCCGCATATCAGTATTTGGTGGTCATAGATAATTACTGTTTCCCAAAGCAAAATAGCTATCTTGCCAATGTATGTATATGTACATATATATATATATCTATTTATTTATTCACTTATTTTCAAATATACAGCCTGTTTGTGGTAACTAGATATTCGTAATGACCACCAATGATAACTATCATATCTATTAGATATTACTGATATGGCTGTGGGTCAAAACCCCCGTGCCCCTGGTTCTCCTATCATTGACCATTGTTTTGCCAATAGTTGTGTTGGTGAACATATCCCCTATGAAAGTTGGTTGATTCATATTGATCCAACTCGCCATATGAACTGGATAGCAAACCACCAACCCGTTGTTGAACAACCACCTATTGTTAACCAGTGGCATTGCTATTATTAACCACCGATTAGAAACTAATTCCACTAATGTTTAACCACTATTGTTGTTAACACTACTGCCGTATTACCACTATTGTTGGTTATTATTAGCCACTATGTTGGTTAACCACTATTGTTGGCCATTAGTGGTTGACTAGTAACAACAGCATAGTGGAGTGGTAATAATAATTAGTGGTTAACAACATTATTGTTAACAACGACCACTATTAATTAATTAGTGGCTTAACAGTGGTTTTTGTTAACCAGCTATTGTTAATACTCCAATAGTGTTTAATACTTTTAATAGTGATGAACTATACTAGTCATTAATCCACTATTGTTGTTAACCACTCCACTATTGTTAAACCCTCCAATGTTGAAAAATAAACAAATAATAAACCAGCAGTAGCGGTTAAATCACTATTGTTGTTAAACCAGCTATTGTTAAACCGATATTGTTACTATCTTTAAACCAGCTATTGTTAACACTCCAATATTGTTTAACACTACTAATAGTAGTTAACCACTGCTGCTTATTAACCACTACTATTAAACCAGCCATTATTAACAACTATTGTTGGTCATTAGTAACCACTACTATTGTTAAACCACTATTGTTAAACCACTATTGTTAAACCACTATTGTTAAACCACTATTGTTAATAATTGTTAAACCACTATATACACCACTATTATTATACTGGTCATTAGTAACCACTACTATTGTTATTAACCACTATTAACCGCTATTAACCACTATTAAACCACTATTAAACCCCTACTACTATTAAACCCCTACTACTATCAAACCAGCTATAGTGAATGCTAATACTGTTAGTAATACCACTATTGTTATTAACCGCTATTAAACCAGCCACTATCAACAACTATTGTTGGTCATTATTAAACCAGCCATTGTTCATAGTCCTTTCATGGCACCCGTCGCCTCATCCAGCAGCTGCTTCACCACCGTCTGAAGCTGAGGCCTGGACGACGAACACCCCACGTGGCACACGACGTAGGGCCACGTCGTAACGGGGGCAGGGCAATCGATCCCGTGGCAGCAACGGTGGGTACCAATGGTTGCATCTTGGTTTAGCCATTATTAATGGTTATAGCCATTATTAATGGTTATAGCCATTAACAATGGTTAATGATAGGGATAAATAGGGGATAATCACCAACAACAATGATCAAACAACTACTATATGGTGCTTTCTCAAGCCATGGGGGACCCCCAGGTTGGTTCATGACTAAAAATGGTTGAATGATTTAGGGGTCCCCTATTTTAAGAAACACCCATATGAAGTGAATTAGCGTGGCAAATGATCGTTGATGATATGGTTCATTGACTGGCTAATATTGATTGATGCTGCTTTAGACTGGTTGAGAATGGCGGGGTCATATGTTTGCTTCGTGGTTCAGTGTATTGTTGACGATGGTTGGTGAGGGTCAGCGAAGTTTGGAATGCTAGCATGAACCCCCCACCACTGCTGAAACAGGAAGTGCTGGCTCTCGCTACCTCGTTGGTTACCCGCCAGTCATTCAGCCGTTCAGTCTATCAGTCTATCAGGGTCCACCACTTAGACACTTAGTTGCAAGAAACACTAAACAGCTCTGGCAATCCTAACCAATAACGAACTCATACCAAGATCAGCTGATAGCTGCATAGATTGGGTTGGTCAGTTTCCTTGCTAGTCAGTGCGTCAATCAACAACGTGACATCCTGTAGTTGGCCTTGGTGTACCAGGTTGCGACTTGGGTGGCTAGTGAGTTTCTTCATGGCCTAGCTAGTTGCCCCCAAATATCCCACCAGTTTGTTGGTTTGCACATCAGTTGCTCGGCAAATACGCTTCACTAGTTGGCTTAGGTACTTAGTTTGCTTGCTGCTTAGCAGCTTTGGCTGAGGAAGTTAGCATGCTTAGCTAGCCATTGCTTAACACCAGTTCTGTAGTTGCTCTTTGCTAGTTAGTTACTTAATTACCTACCTATCTACCTACTTCCTTTCCTAGTTGGTGGGTTGGTTAGTAGGTTGTCAGCTTGCTAAGCTACTTAGTTTCTGAAGGCTGTCCCCCAAATCACTGCCCCAATCCCTTTCCAGCCACGGAACCGTTTCAAGATGTCTTCTGCGGAGGGACGACGACCTTCGGCACACTGCAGAATGATTGCTGCAATGGTCATCAATACTTTTAGTGATAGATGTACGATAAATGTGAATATACAAATGAATCAATATTCATATAAAGATATAGTTATATAAATAGGTATAGATATAGATATATAAATAGATATAGATATACATAAAGATATAGACATAGATATACATATAGATACTATATAACATTTTCATAGATACATCAGCATCTTCTTTTCCAGCGTGGTTTGCCGCTGCAAGGTTTGCCCATGAAATCCACCACCAACCAGGGCGGAGCTCGACTTCACGTTGGATACACCAGGGGGCTGGGGACAGGGCACATGGCAAGCAGCTCAGTAGTGATTCTCTGTCTGGCACTCATGAACCATGGTTTAGCCGTTGGTGGTGGCTAATCACCACGCTTGACAATCATGATCATGATGGTTACCAACAGGTAGCAGTGGTTGATGATGATTGATAATAAACCTTTTGCCTTTGCTTGATCATGCTAAACCATTTGCGTAGCAAGATGTAGCAAGCCGAAACACAGAATGATTTATTTGTTACGTGTAACCCCAGCCAGGCCCCAGCCAAGCACCTCCTGACGCAAGTTAAGTAAACAGTTGTCTTTTAACCGGTTGGATCATTGTGAATACGCCAGTGTGAATCCCAAATAAATGTTTGGTTTGTAATGTTGCGTTGATTGACATCAACCGACTGATCAACAATTGCAAAAAAGCATTCATGATTAACCTGTATCAATCACTTCTGATCTTTGTTGAAGGGAGGGAGGATTGGTCAATGATTAATCTTTGCTAAAACCTATTTATCAGCACTAACTATTGCTTAATAAAATCATTGAAACCTTACATAGTCACGTTTATCCACAGAATCACGGTTGTTGAAAAACATCCAGCTCACCAGTTGTTATCATTGGACATTATCCCGGATACGTCTTGGCTTTGGGTCTTACCCCAAAGATACAATGGCTTACCCCCTAGATACAATGGACCAATGTCGAATGTTACTGACAGGTTCCGAGCTTTGCAGACCAGAACCTTCACTACCCACTAATCAACCATTCTGAATCATTAATCAACTATATGCAGTACATCATGAACTATCATTGACCAATTACTGTATCAATCAAATTTTAGCAATATCAATAAGTATTAGCCAACATCCGTCAGCCGTTCATTTGTCAAACCATTCATCCAGAATTCATCAACCGTTCACAAACCAACATGAACCAACTGCTTCAAGGACAACCAATGCCAACCCCCATCAACCACGCAACCTATCCACAACCCACCACTGCAGGGCCCTTGGGAACCCCTGGGAACCCCCGGCTCGGCACGCGCTCCAGCATCTCAGAGCAAAGCCTTCGTCGCAGTAGCGATGAGCAGCTGCGAATGAAGAGTTGGCGTGATGAGAGTCATAGTGGTTATAGTGGTTGATACTAATCCTATGTTAGTAGTTGTAATGGTTACAGATAGTAACAAGTAGTAGGTAAAAATTGGTTGATACAGTGGTTGTATATTTTGGTTTCTAATTTTGGCTTGATGACTATCGCGAATTAGTGGCTATGATCACCCACTATAGTGGATATGAGTAGTGGTAACTAGATATTCGTAATGACCACCAATAAACGGGTATAGGTGCTGGTCAAAAAATGAATCTTATAACCGCTACAGTGGCTGGTTGGTAATACTAGTGCTGGTTGATCTTAATGGTTGAACATGGTTGGTTGATGCTAATAAGTTATACAAACATAATCATGCTTAATGGTTGTAATGGCTGTATACTCACAACAATCATAGTGGTCGTTGTCAACCAATATCATACTGGTTGGCGGGTATTCATTATCAATACATGTTCTGTTGTGTTTTTGATGGTTCATATGAATCACAACGAAATGTCAATACATGAACAGGCATGCACGGCTATGAATCATCGGTAT
Source organism: Symbiodinium kawagutii (assembly GCA_009767595.1). NCBI lineage: Eukaryota > Dinophyceae > Suessiales > Symbiodiniaceae > Symbiodinium > Symbiodinium kawagutii. The sequence goes on along the minus strand of VSDK01006925.1, from coordinate 53,436 downwards.
CGACATGAACCTTTGATATGATGATTTTACTCAAATCAAAAACCACAACAAATCAAAAATAGGGCTGAAGGTAAACAAGACGTATAGGTGGACAAAGAAGGATACTGTACCTGGCACTAGTTCTTCTCATACAGCATGGTGCTAGCAAGATCAACAGTGTCAACGGGACACAAACCATTTTTTGTTGTTGCGTAGTTGTTTGAATTTGTTGAACAAATCTTGTGTGACCGTCTGATTGCTGCTCATGTACTCAACCACTTCATCAAAAAAAACATGTTGCAGCCATCACATTGTTTGATAATTAACTATGTGGTGCTCGGTTCAGTCTGTAGTCATATCCAATGGAAATCGATCCCAAAAAGTATGTCCACACAATCAACCCTTGAGCAATCAACAATGGCAGTGCCACCTGTAGTGGTTCAACCTGAAAGTTGGTATAACTTTGCCCCAACACAATCAGCGTTGCGGCTCCCGTGTTGAAGAATTGGACAATCCAAATTCAAATGGCAATGGCAATAGTACATGAATTGATGATTTTGAATGACCCGAATTGTTTTTGAGAATCCATCATAATTAAAACTAACGATTCAATTGTCATCATTTGGAAACATAACGGATGCTCACCAAATTTGCAACATGATCATCACAAAATACATCCACAAACAACATCAACCCCGTAAAGAAGTATGGCCACAGTGCTTGAAGGCACAGATCTTTCTGGATGGTGAAGGTGGGGTTGGGGTATCTCTGAGGATCTACCATTCTATACCCACAACGGCTTGTGCCATGAGGGTCCCCGATCCGGTCACCCGGTCGCCTGCGCAGAAACTCTGAATAGCTGCCGGGCAGCAGGGGCCTAATGCAGCATTGACTTGGGGCCAACAAAATTAACAGAACCGGTCTGTTAGTATCAATATAAACAGACTTATATGCTATTCAATGCCAAATAAAATATTCCGCTCAACAATACTAGACATGTCATACCCCTGGATTCGCTCTCAGCCCTGGATTCGCTCTCGCGTCTGGATTCGCTCTCAGCTCTGGATTCGCTCTCAGCTCTGGTTTCGGTCTCAGCCCTAGGTTCGCCCTCAGCTCAACATTTGGTCTCAGCCCTGGATTCGTTCTCGGCCATACGCTCTCATTTCAATTCGCTCTCAGCCCTGGATTCAGCTCTGGTTTTGGTCTCAGCCCTAGGTTCGCCCTCAACCCAACATTTGCTCTCAGCCCTGGATTCGTTCTCAACCCACAATATTCGCTTTCAACGCAACATTCGCTCTCAGCCCTGGATTGGCTCTCAGCCCTGGAGTCGATCCCCGGGTAAAAAATCTGAAAAAAGTATTTTTGCAAAATCTTCTTGAGATTGATTATTTCCCAGATTGGGGAACTTGGAATTTTCGAAGTTCCGGCTGCAAGCATCCTCAAAACGACAATCGATCTCTGCGCATCAACCTGGACTGGACTTTGGCGCTAAGATATTTGGCGGTTCCTGGGATGATCTTTGGTAGGCTTTCAATTACAATTAGCCTGTGAGCAATCCTTGCTTCCCATTAACAACTAGCTAAATTCAGTAACCCCACATTCAGCCCTGGACTCACTCTCAGCCCTAGATTCGCTTTCAGCCCTAGATTCGCTCTCAGCCCAACATTCGCTCTCAGCCCCGGATTCGTTCTCAGTCCTAATTAAGTTTGCTCTCATCCCAACATTCGCTCTCAGCCCTGGCTTCAAGTTCATCTCACCAATGAATCTGATTTTTTGTAGATTCCTGTGCATCCCCCGAATGCTCATGAAGCGCGCAAGATACAAGGTGGGAGGGTTTGAGCGATGAAGATGGTTCAACCACTAGATCCGGTTCCAAAAAGAGAAGGGTTGATGGATGACACCATGTGTGCCAAAGGGGGAAAAGGAAGCGCAGACCCTCAGCTGCATGCTCTGTACATTGGCACCACTGTACATTGGCACCAGAGCAGGTTCTGCTATTATAAAAAACAACTGAGATTGATAGCTATTGAGATTGGCAACGTTGCACTTAGAACAGTGCAGGTTTTTGATTCGGCCACAATGGGATCTCATGAAGGACGTGATTTGTATGTAAGTGCTCCGTGACACATTGAGGGGGCATGATCAGCCTGCACCCACATTTGATCTTGCCACGCACCTGTGTACATGTACGAGAGCGAACCTAGGGCTGAGAGCGAATGTCTGTTGGGCTGAGAGCGAATCAAGGGATCTCCTACATAAGAGGCGCAAGACTTGAAAGATTGTCAGCTTGAAACATTTGAGGTCAGTTTGGCGCTGCACTGCCTCATGTTGACCATAACCACACACACTGTGGTAGCTTCCGTTGCTCAAGCAATGTTCGCTAGCCATGTCCACGGCTTCGAATATTTGCTCAGCAGCTGACTATGAGAAGTGTATCCTTGGCAACCAAGAAGCCTCTTATAGAGAAGTTAGAAGGGTTTGTTGGCACAGACACTCAAATTTGCACAGTGCAACGGCCGCATGTTCATATCGCATTAGCATTGCACACAGTGGCGCGAACATATTTGCGAGAAGTCCCAAACCCGTTTTAGTATGCCATGGCATGCCCAAAGAAACTGTAACTATATCACACTAAGCCGCCAACTGGTTCAGTTATCTTGTTACAACTGCTGCGCGTCAGTCATCTTGGGTCTCCGGCTTTGCACGCACCAGGTTTCCTCTGCGACTGCAGAAGGATCGGCCGGATCCTGTCGACCATTCGCTGCCTTGCTTCTGGGATACACTTGGTCAAATAGCGTCCAAACATGTGAGAGCAACAGCAGCAGCCACAGCAACGACAATGACAACCACAGCATCAACAGCAGCAGCAACAACAGGAACAACACATCATTCATCATCATCATCATCATCATCATCATCATCAACATCATCAATGTGCAGTAAGCACGCCTATAAGAAAAATATTCGCGATGCAAATATGCACGTGAATGTGAACATCTCAGACAGTGATAGCGCAGAATAAGACCAATGGCTTCTTCAGTTTTTCTTGCCCTTTCCTGAGCAGCTTCAGCTTCTCTGACCCTTTCTCTGACTCTTGTTGCAGCGCTGGCGCATTTGGCGACTACGGTTCAGTACAAAAGACTCATGCTGCGGAAGGTTCGTTGAGAATGCAAGAGGTCCCGAAGATGCCTGCTCCTCATTCTCGGCAGCAGGATTTCTTCGCACTCCTTCCCAAGACCCTTCCGCAGCTGCAGGAGCCAGAGCGAGTACCATGCAAACACCTCCAACAAGTGGAGGTTGAAACCGACATTGCGCCCCATGGATCATTCCACATACAGAGACGAGGATTGGGGACGTGCAGCTGCTAAATGGGCAAAACGAAGAGCTGGAAAAGAAATTGTGTCCACCATGTCAAAGAATGTCATCACCAAGTTCTGTGCCAACAAGCGATTGCCTAAGCTTGCCTGAGAATAAAAGAGTGATTGCTGCTGGGAAAGGATGGGACTGTAGGCAGGAGCAAACTCCTATGAAGGAGAATGCTCCTACAATGATCCTCCTATGAAGGAGAATATAGTTTTTAGATGCTAAAACTCATGAAAAAAGAAAATGAAAGGAAAACACCTTATTTAAGAAAACACCGTTTAAATAAGGAAAAACTTTTTAAATAAACAAAAAACCATTTATTTAAAATGCTTTTAAAAAAGAAACCTTGTAAATACGAAACAACTCTTTATTCAAAGGTTGGTTTTCCTTATTTAAAGAATTTGTTTAAAAAATTTTTCCTTTTCGAAGGGTTTTTACCTTACTTAAAAGGTTTTGGAAGTTCAGGGTCCAGGGCTGCGAGAGAATCCAGGGCTCAGAGCGAATCCAGGGCTGAGAGAGCATCCAGGGCTGAGAGAGAATCCAGGGCTCAGAGCGGATCCACGGCTGAGAGAGAATCCAGGGCTTAATGGGAATTCAGGGCTGAATGGAAATCTAGGATTACTTTGGTTTGTTATTTGCTCTGCTTCGAAGGAGGACGCACTAAGCGTGGTAGGTGTTGCTCCAAGGCGCTCTTTGACAGCGCCATGAGAGCCAAAGAAAAAGACCCTGCAACCAACCTTGAGCCTTTGAGTGGCTTCTATGCCATCGTCTACCCAAAATTATGTTTTCTCAGAAAACGCTTCAATTTCAGATGCTCAGATTGATTATCCTGTTGAGAGCGAATCTTGGTTCAGATTGGGAATCCCAGGTTTAGAACTGTACATGACAAGCTGTATACCTCAATCATGTTTAAAGCACAATCATGATTCTTACTCTCGATGTCACTGCATATTCTGAGCCCAGTACTGTTACTTCTCAAAATGATCACTAAGCTGCATGAATGGCTCGAATGGCTTTGGAAGACTGGTTGTCCCAAAGATTCCTCCAAAAATCAACCAATTTCAATTTCGATGCTCACAAGCTGCATTGACACTTTGCTTTGTCCTGCTTTTCAGCGGACAAACTCATTGGTGCTTTATCCATGAGAACAGGTGATTTGTAAATGGTTTACCTACACAATCGTGGTTGATAGCAGCTACTAGTGGTGAATAACGGTGAGAATCATTGATATGATATCATCATGGTTGCCTCTGGTACTCTAAGATAACAATGGAACTTGGCCATCTCCAAGAGGTAAATAATCTTCAAAGGGAGGCCTGGAATTCTCAGCCATCCAGCGATAGTACAACCCACTGTTCAAGATCAGAGAATATGCTGTTGTCAATGATATGTAGGTTAATGTTGGAGTCTACATGTTGCATGACTAGATATAGCTAGCCATGATACTTGATCAAGTGCATCACGCGCATCATTGCTGCACCAACTTGGTTGCAAGGACACCTTGCATCCACCTGAGACTATGACTGCGCAATGATGGTCAATAGTTGCTTCATCCCGGATTATCACGATTCACTCATGGCCAGTACTTATTAATAACACTTCAGAACGTTTTCATGGAAGTGGGTACGTAGCCCAACAAGACAATGAGCAATGTAGATTCTTCATGAACACTCAGGGGCAATTACTAACAACTCTTGCCTCTAGCATACTGCCTTTTTTCGGACTTCTGCCCATGGTGTAGCCTCAAGGAGTTCACAACATCATTTCGGGAATGATAGAATGACCTGCCAATGGATAGAATATGATAGAATCAACCACTTGTATCATTTGAATTGGTCATTTGGCTGTGGGTCAAAACCCCGTACCCCTGGTTCTCCATCATTAAACATTGTTTTACCTATCATTACTGGTTATAATCCCCCATCAGTTGGTTGGTTAATATTGACCCATAGCCATTTTTCGTCATTAAAATGATCGAATTCCCAATGACCTGCCAATTTAATGGAGAACCCCGCGGCCCAACTGGACCCCACCGCACCGCACCGTCGTTCCGCTAGGTCCCGCACACGCTGCCCATCAGGATCTTCTGCACCAGCCGATGGATGTTGGGCCCTTCGAAGGGCACCTGGCGCAACGGTTGAAGCATGGACCCCTTGCCATACTGTTTCCGGATGGCAGGGGTAGTCTTAGCCATGATGTATTCCAAATTCTTGACCATGTCTGGAAGAGGGAATGTTGCCATATACAATTGCATTATCTACACAGGGGATGTTTGGTGTGACCTATTGTTCAACTAATTGTTGTTGGCCACAAGGGCAGTGACCATGTACAATAGCCCCAAGTCAAATATACAATCACCATGATGGTAACTCAGAGTACTTGGAAGGATAATGAAGTATCAAAGTATCATAGAGAGGCCCAGTAGTAGGTTGTTCTAGCCCAACAAACCTTAGTAACGCCAATACCATAAGACTCGCACCGAATGATTGCCCATTAGATCCAACCAAGACATTTTGATCCTAGCATGTTAGGTATGCTCGGCTGTGCTTTCGCATTCATCCTCACGATTGGCCGGTAGTTGGCGGTAGCCAATTTCCACTTGATGGGCTACAGCCCTGCATCTATAGAATTCACAGAGTGTCTCTGCCATTCCGATAGGTTGATGAATATACTACTGGGTAGCTGATCCATCAACCTATCAGCAGAGTAGATCAACCAGTAGCCAGTATGACACATAGGTTGATGAACATACAGGTACAAGGTGGGCCCCCTTAAAGGTTAGCTAAGCTGGTGAACATAACTAGGGTACCAGGTATGGAAGATATAACTAGCTTCTTAAATGGCTTAGCTTACTAATCAACTCATAGCCATTGTTAACCATTAGTTGACCCTTATTGACCCCTATTAACCATAGTTAACCATTAGTTGAGATGGCTTATTAATCAATTTAACCATTAGCCTCTATTAACCATGATTAACAATCAGTTGAAATGGCTTATCAACTTATAACCAGGGGGGCCCGGGCCCGAGCGTGGGTGATCCATCTCGAAGGCCGGGGCCTTTAAGGCGCAGAGTTCGAAGAGGATGCATCCCATGGCCCAAATGTCCGAGGGCCACGCCTAGGTGCGGTGCGTGCCCACGTCATGGCCAGCCCAGGTCAGGCCATTACAGGGCCCATGCTTGAGATCTGAGCCCTGAAGCTGATGCCAACAAGTGGAGATAGGAAAATGATGGAAAACATATTGCGAGCTGGGTCAATATTGATCAACCAGTTGGTTAACTATGGTTAATAATGGTTAATAATAGGGGATAATCACCAGCAATGGTTATATGGCGAGCTGGGTCAATATTGATCAACCAATAGGGATAATTTCCAAGAATCATAGGGAAAACAATGGTTAATGATACGGGAACCAGGGGTACGGGGTTTTGACCCACAGCCATATGTGCTTTTCTGTTGGAGATAGTGATGTCGCTAGAGTCAGTGGCTGGATGGGAAGTTGTACACTTGGATGGGATGTTCTTGTAGCACAATCTGCAACCAAAAGTATTCTTCAACACGGAAAACATAGTGACAAGAGCTTGAATCCCAAGCATAATGAGTAATTATATCTAATTATAAATGGATATATAGGTGGTGGACATGTCTTTCAAAAATGCTTTGTGATTCCTTCTAACAGCAATATCCCATCGTAGTGCGAATCACAATGCATGGTAAGAATCTTGCTTTTTGGCTTTATCAAAGTTCTACTTCCATGCTGTCACAACAGTCCCGAGCACCCCCGAAAGGTTCATCTGACCCGAAACAACATGATCAAGGAACACTTGAAGGAAAAGGCAGCCAGCGGTCAATCTAAAATTGTGGTGGACAACCCTTGATAAATGCCATCAGCCATCATCAGCAATCACAGATTAAGAGATCACCAGCAACGTGAGTGGATAGTGATCACGCTGACAAAAACTCCATCCTGGGCAGTTAAGTGCCTTTTGTTCAATCTATTCTCCGTTTTCTATTTCTAAGCAAAACAACTAAACAACTCGTTCAATTCATGGAGCACCATTTAAACTGCTCAATTCCTGCAAAAGAAAATTCATGGTGCACCATTTAGAATTGAATCGCTTCATTCCTAAAGAAAAAACATCGGGTCTTTCCAAAACATGCCGCAATTGACCTGTGCCCAAGGCATGGGATGGATGGTTTCGCCAAGATTTCAAGCCCTGAAGTTGTGATGTCCCCACGACTGTCGTACCACCCATAGCGACTGGGACCCTGCCATCCCATCCATTTTCATCACCCAATCGCTCGGCAGGCCCCCCGACATGACTGTACGTCAAGACCCCATACCGTGAGCGAACGCTTCAAAACTGAATGGATCGGATCGAATATCACGAAATATCGATGCTTACAAGCTTGATATGATAACATTTCTACAAGACAATCCGCATATAGTCGACTGAATTTATGGCAAAGATTGTTGGGCAAATTCCCACGACTATTGCCTCTCACAAATGTTGGTATGCTGACAATCAAGCAAAAAAGAAGAAAGCACACTAGTGTTCTATCCCGATGCTTGATTACACAGTACATGACTATATATCCTTGGTTTGTTTGCTGCATGCATATCTAGAAGGAATGCTGCATTTGTATATTCAAACATGTACTTTCTTGATATCACCAAGCCTTCAGCGGTTCACCACCACGTTCAGCTTATTTCTCATGGCACCACACACCCTGTTTCCATTCCGATGCCATGGTGCGTATGGCTCTTCATCACAGACCTGTGACTGCCACATGATCAAGCATCATGCGTGTTCAACAGCCATGGCTACTAGCATATTGCCAGAACATATCATCGCAGTTGGTGGTTTCTCAAAATGGGGGTACCCCCAAATCATCCATTAGCAAAAAATTATAGTAACCCACCAAGCATTTTTTGGGCCCCCTATTTTGAGAAACCACCAGTTGAACAATAATCCTAAGAGCCATGAGTGTGCAATCAAATACGATCATCTCATCTCCGTGAACAGGCCTGCCAAGCTGTAAAGCATCAATCCTTGGGTTTACGGCATGCCAGCCTAGGCAGGAGGGTAACATGACGGGTGAACGGTACAGTAGTGCTTGGCCTTGAAATGTGCCACATGTTTTGTTTCCCATGCCTTTTCATTACCCTCTGGTGAACTAAGATGGCAATCGAATATCCACCATAACGGATGATTTCCCAGGATTTTCCTAACAAAATGGTGGATTTTCCATTGCCATGTTAGTTCACCAAAGGGTAGAATTCCTGAAACCTAGCAATGTAAACCAAATAATCAATGTAAATCATATGTTCGGCACATTCTGCTCGTCTGTGTAACTTGGAAGTCACTGGTCCAACTGACATTCTTCAAATATCATGCTATATCGATTGTTGTTCTTCAACCCCAAAGGAAAAACACTGACACTTGTCAATTTGAGTAGTTGACTTCCTTTAAACAAAATAGTCTACTTAGTATTTGTGACAACCCAAAAAACAGTTGAAGGTGACATCAATGCCAGCAACCCTTTGCAACATTGCTGCTTAACCGTTCATGCTTCTTTTTTGCCGCTGAAGCTCCCTTGTATCTGGCAGTATAGAATGCTGCGGGCATGAAGTCCGCCAAAAACCCATGCTTCAAAAAACCCATTGAGGTGTTTCAAACATTTCAGTGATACTTCAATTCTGTGGCAGTGGGTCAAAACCCTGTACCCCTGGTTCCCCTATCGTTAACCTTTGTTTTCCCTTATTATTGTTGGTTAATCCTCGATTGGTTGAGCAAGATCAGTTGAGTTTGAATTCCACCAAAGGTGTTGCTTGAATCACTGGTACGTCTTTGTCAGTCAAAAACGTCTTTTCGATTGTTGGTACGGGCACGATTTCCAGGAACATCTTCGAGATTCGGGAACGTGTTTCCACCAATGTGAAGCCACCCAAGAAGTGAAGCCAAACAAATGGCAGTTCCAAGCCACCCAAAGAGTATGTTGGATTGCAATGGTCGATGTATAATTGTTGCTGATTATAAAATACTCAATATCAGGAGATCATAAGGTTGATAATGGTTCAATTGTGTCTAGTTCAACATCAAGCTCTTAATCCACCACCAGAAACTGGCGTAAGTTGATGATCAACCAAAGGGGGTGTATTTTTGTGGATCTCCCATGAACAAATAAACAATTCTGTGTTTCTCAGAGAGCTTATCCACAAGTTTCTCAGCAATAGTCAGCAAAACAACAAATACATACCATCACAAGTGACAACATCTGCGGGTGCACAAGAGAGGGTGATGACTAGGCACTCACAACACTATGTCTGGCTGGCAACTGGTTGAATGATCATGAATACACCTCTCCCACTTGCTACATGATAAATAGATTGTGCATGCATTTTTGGTAATTCTGCTACGGTCCATTACCGTCGATAGTAGTTGCTGTTGCTGGTTGTAGACGTTTGTAGATGAACATCAGCATTAAGAATGAAATATTTCCATGCACTATCATTCCCTATGACTGTTGGCAACGGTATTAATCGCTTTCCATTATGTATCATCATCCACCAGCCAATCTTTATTGAAAATCAGAACCATCATTCTATGTCATAGCCCCTTGTTTATATTCATCTATCATCCATTCATCGCTAACCATCATTGACCATCACCTAGCAGCATTTGTTTCATCAGCTGGCAGTGGGTCAGTCCCCCTGGTTCCCTTATCATCAACCAGCTTGTTTTCCCTATTGTTGCTGGTCATTATCCATCATCATTCGTTGGTTAAAGCCTTGACCCAGCTCGCCAAATATAGCTGGTCTCCATTAGTTGGTCACTATTATCCCCACTAATGACCAGTTGTTAACCACATAATGGGGATATACCAGCTATATTTGGTGATATAACCATTAACCAGTTGTTAACCACATGGCAATGAACCATCGTGGTATCACCCATCGCACCGTGGGCCACCTGGCACCCCAGCGCCGCCTCTGGGCTCAGGTAGTACGGGGTCCCGATCTGCGTCCGCGCCTCGCAGATCGAGATCGAGGTGTAGAGGGAACAAGTTGTACATTGGCATGTTTGTAAGTACATATCAAAATATGTAAATATATATATATATATACATATGAATATGAATATATATATGTTGTAGTAAGTCTGTTCATCGGATCTTGTACGTAGATGAATCATGATAACAATATGTGGCCATGATCATAAATCCATGGGGTACGAACATCCATTTCTCGCTTGTGTATGAACCATTGTTGATGGGAATCTTGCCCGTGTGCAGGATGAACCATTGTTGAAACACATCCGCGAAATCTCCCATCCCTACAGGCCCCTACACTCCGCCGCGTGCTAAGGTGGGTCTCTGGGTGGCCGGACGCAGGCTAAGGTACAGCTGAGGACCTTTGCAATGCCAAAGTCACCCATCTTCAAGGCACCTCAACGGAGACCACAGCTGGACAACTGTCATCTTTTGATTGGTTCATTCGCATTGAGAAACCAATATGTCACTACTTTAAGCATTGCACATTAGCAAACAATGATTACTCTTGATGTGCGTACATACTCTGCTTGCCCATGATTACGATATGCTGTGAAAATGGATAACTCTGACCATCATTGACCATACGAACCGTCTTCAACACGGGAACGACCTGACCAGCGCCAAGGTAGCCAGTTCATTCTGTCATCCTGCGCTAAGCCATGTTGGAGAAGCTAACACGGCTACCCACCACATCTAACCAGATTGTAACCAGAGCTTTCTACCAACTACAAACCAAATGATTGTCTACACCATCTTTGCTCCAGTTGGACCCAGAGTTGCTAGCATTCCGGTGATTGTACAATTATCTGACTATATGAGCCATTGCTCTGCAAAGATTTCTATCTCGCTTTCATGGTAATACGATTCCAAGTGAGACACCTATGAAATGATGAGACCAAACCACTATAGAGAGCAATCCATTAATAAAGGATACTTAAAAACCTACGATGATAAAGGATATGGTGGTTTCTCAAAATACGGGTAAACCCGAAATCAACCTCTTTTAACCATTTGTAGCAATAAACCAACCATGTTTGGAGGTTCCCTAGTATAAGAAACCATCTGTAAGAAACCATACAGTGGTTGTTTGACCAGAAGTTTGTCGGTGATCTTGGTGATAATCCCCAATGAATCAATATTAGAATTACAACAAACCCTCGAGTTGGTTGATGCTTCTGACAAGGGATACTCCCCCTGGTAGATGCCCTGACTTTAATGGAGTAGCACCCAGGGTGACATGCATGGCTGGTGTTGTTCACCCATGTTTCTTTTCAAAAGTTATCATTGATGGTTGGTTGTTGATTGATGGTTGGTCATTGATGATTATTGATGGTAACATTTTTCCTCAAATGCCTGAAGATTTTCCAGCAATCCAGGTTAATCGCATCTACCAAAGGGTCATCATCCATGACTGACACGTGTAATGCTTGTAACCTCTGACTTAAAAAGGACAAGGCTTGGGGTGACTCCAAAAAAACATGAGCTGAGCAAGAACACAAAACGCCAGGTGCCATCTCTGCTTTCAGATCTTGCCCCAGTTCATGGCACTCTAGCATGAAGCCCATGAGTTAATTTCATGAGCAACATTAATGGCTCAGTTTTCTACTAGCAGTGCTCAGTTGTTGCTTTGGGCGTGGTATCATCACCGAATCACTTCATCGGCACTCCAGCCATTCCCGGCTTCACTGAGCGACCAATTCTCAATTGATCAAAATCAACGACTTGGTCGGAAATCTTGCCTACTAACGATGTAGAAAATGGTCTCAAACATGGTACATGGTTGCGAATGAAGGATGCTTTAGAATGGATACTGCCGACTTAAAATCCTAAACTTTGAACTATTCACAAGGGGGTTGTAGACATGAAGCTGCGTACGCACCTCAAACATTCTTCACTTGCTCCCTGATAGTGGCTGGTGATCATGGGTATTAGCAGTTCAGAAACGAGTTCGGAAACCCGAAGGCCCTCGGCTGATCATCGATGTTCACCAACTGTCAAGGTTGATCCAACGCTGCAAAGGGGGGCTGTGTGGCTTGGCAGGATGCTTTCGACCGGGAACTCTGAGTCGAAATCGCCACCACGACATGACCATGATGGATTCACGAAATTCTTTGGAGTCAGTCAAGTCCCTGAAGACTCCAATCATACCTTGCACAAGCGACTTCCAAAAGGCATCTTCTCGGCTTCCCAGTGTCAGCAGCTAGCAGAACCTTTTCGGCAACCAATCTTTGGACCCGAATGACCCACGGTTGAATCCCAGAAATGTCCTCCAGCTCGATGGGTCTCAGCTTGAACTGCAGCTTCTTCAATCCTGCTGCCCTGCATTTCCCTGCTCTGCCCCTCGCTGACCCTCTTTTGTCCTCCTAGGCATTGAGGATCGCATCTCGGACTATCTAACCTCGATCATCTCATCCAGAATTCCACTGAGAGTTGACAACCCTGCAAAAGGCTAGGTCCACATTGTCGTTCTTCAAAATATTCTCTCGACAAGCCAACATGCAAGCAACTGGCTTTCCTCCTTCCCAGGCATAGTGTGACTCATAATATCTGATGGTTGATCATTCGACATTGTATGACAAACAACCAGCATGATAAAAAAAACAGGATAAGTACTCAGCATCATTTCTGCTCAGCTAATACGAGGCATCATCAACTTCAGATAACTTAAGCACTATTTATCAGCATTGCCTGTTGTTGCCTTCATCGGCCACACTGAAAGAGAAACAACTCCAGTATGATGCAAAATGCCATTTTCGAAAGTCACATTAGTAAAAAGTAATATGCTTGGGTTCATTAGCAGGTGAATATTGGTTGGCAGGGAACCGCTAATAATGGTGGTTCATGATGGTTAATAACGCTTCGCAAATGTGTAAAACCGGCTTTAGCAGCCACTAGGGACAACCAGGGAAAGTGACCGCCATCACGCATGATTATAAGGCCACAAGCATGATTGACGAAAAGTAACAGCCATTATCAACCATTTTAAACCTTCACTAACCATTGTTGAGCATCGACCATCACAAATGGTCAATCAGCAGTCATCAGCTATTGTCGTCATCACCGATCAATACTCATCATCAATCATGACCCGTCATTGTTACCAGCCATTATCAATCATTGCTAGCATTGTCAGCCATCATCAACCATCACCAACAATCATCCACAATCACAAACCATCATCAAGCCATCATTCACGATCAATAGCAGCCATTATCTCTACCAAACCATATTTGTTTAAATTTTCAACCATTATATTCACCATGTTTAAAAAGTGTTCGCCATCATCAAACATATTATTAACCATGATTGCCTTATTGACCATTATATTGTAATGGCATGTCAAATTATTAATCTAATAGTGGCTATTATCTCTAATTACCCACCATCATTAGCTACTATTGGATACCAATAATATCTAATTATCCACCATCTAATAGTAGCTATATCTCTAATATGGTGAATAATTACCTTATTAACCACTATTAGATAGCTACTATTAGATGAATCATCTGACAGATTAATCTAGCTATTAATCTAATAGTAGCCATGATCTCTAATTAACCACCATCATCAGCTACTATTAGGTTAGTAGCTATTATCTCTAATATGGAGAAAAAAGTAACCTTATTAACTAATGAACAAGTATATTAACAGTACATCAATGCGGTTATCAAAGCCCTTATCTTAAATTAAGCATCATTAAAATCCTTATTCACTGTTATCTTCACCATCATTCACCGTCACCGAACCCGGCTGGCCACAGCCCTGGGAGCGCCGTTGGACACGAAGAAATTCCCAGGTTTCAGATCTCGGTGCAGAACATGCCTCCCACGGGTGCAGATGAATGGCATGATATAGAGACATAGCTGCATATATACCATTGATATAGCTGGGCATATAACCAAATAGCTGGGCATTGCATTGGATATAGCTAGGCATTGCATTGGATATAGCTGGATATATGGCATGGATATCTGGATAGCATTGGATATAGAGATGATAGCTGGGTATAGCACTGGATATAGCTGGGCATAGCATCCACTATAGCTGGATAGACAAGATAAATGACCAGCATTGGTTTGTGCAAATAGCTGGATGTAGATGGATGGAATCGGGGAGCAGCATTACTTGGGGAGCCAGTTGATGGCTGACCAGTGATAATTGGATCTCATCGCCGGATCATAACATAGACGTAGCCATTGATTGGTAAGAGCTCGCATATTGTCGTTGTACCACTTATTCCATGCTGAAAAGTAGCCGACCCCAGTGCACCCCCCAACAAGAGCTGGGCAAAGGCGTTCATTAACAACCATCATTATTGACCATTAGTATACTATGAGTAAGGGCTTTTCAACCAGCAGTTTCTGCGGGATCACCTTTTGTGGGCCACCTACAACCACCATAGTAGACCAGTGATAGTATATTGGAAAAATAGCCATACATGACAACAATGTTGCAACTTATTTCTGATAGATCGTATTGTTGCATCTAGCCTAGTTGTTGTTGGTATAGCCAACAGCCATCAACAACCGATACGATTAATTAGTGGGTAAATAGCGAGAACCATTGGCAAAGGCATCATTGGTAAAGCAACTTTCAAACAGTACAGTAGTCCAAGCAGCAACTAGCCATCAATCAGATACATAAAACATGACAGGAATAGAATAACAATGTTTGACCGATCAATGCAAAATGTCCTTAGCTAACCTTTTATGCTGTATGTGGTTGTAAGTTATTCCATCTTTGTGGGTCATACCAAACCCTATATTGACAAACTAAGGGCTTGTTTATCATGGCCTAGCCAGTGAAGGCAAATAATTTGACACAGTTGTCATGCCAACCTAGTTGAACCGGCAAATGCATACCGTTAGCCTTTACAAAAAGTGTGTAAGCCGGCTAGGTTATCTGTCTCATGGAATGATTAATGGTTTGCTCATGGTTGGTGAGCAATGTTTGGTGGACATTGGTGATAATGGCGCATGTCGCGGGGTATGTGGTTGCTACTTGCAGGTTCTTACGGGACATGATTACCCTACAGTAGTGGAAACAAACCAATGGCGGATGTTCAAAATAGTTCAAAACGAATATTTGATTGTTCATGATGGTTCATGATGGCGAATAATGAAGGCGGGAATTGTTGATGTTGGCCAGCAATGGCTAATGATTGTTGTGATATTGATCAAAGCATGGTGGATAATGGGGATATAAGGAACCGATAGTGGGGATGTAATAATATGATGTAACCACACTGGGATCGTATGGGCTGGAGAACATCAGCCTTCTAGAAACTAACATAAACCTGTCAATTTCAGGTTTCTAACCACAACATTGCGAACACACGCAGCAAATACTCTCCTTAAGAAGTTTGATTCGGAATGAATTATATACCCATGAGTAATCCTGATGTTCAAAAACTTTACACAAATAATCAGGCATAATGGAATATGTTGAACATATTCTGGGAAATCTACAACAATTTGAATTGATTTGTGATGAGCATGTAGGGTGGTTGGGGGTCACACACAGATAAAAAACTACGAATGCCTTAATGTGATCCACTCAGCAACCAACCTATTGGGTATGACTAGAACTTGAGAAAGTGATTGATATATATGGCATATGATTACGGGGCCAGTCAGAACCAAATGTAACCAAAAATCGCTCAGTGGACATCCCAACAAAAGCTGAGTTGGTCATTCGGGGGATCAAACAAATCAAAAACAAATATCTCGAAGGCTGCCAAAATTCCCATCTTCTTGGGGTGTCTCGGGGCAAAACAACTTTGAAAACACGCCATTGAGAGTCAGCCCCAACACATGCAAACATTTTGGGATTCACTGCAATGTTGCACTACCAAACTGCAGCCATAAATCATATGAACATATGTGTGACCCGTGGCCTGTTCAGTGGAAAATGTCTCTGCAATGTATGAAAATATGTTTTGACCTGGATTGCCTGGCAGCAGTCCATCTCCCTCCTGCCACAAGCACAGCAGTTCAATGCCTCTCATGGATGTACTTCAGGGCCAGCATCGCTTGGGTGAACCAGCACAAGACCTGGCCACTGCCGTGCGGGCTGGGCGCGCTATTGTCAACCAGGGCAGGAAACATGGTGGACCAATGACGTGATTGGGTTGCCCTTGCTTGGCTTGACATTTGCTACACCATTCATGTGCTTTCCCCGGCAAGCGCAGGGACACTGGATTGGCTGGTCGTCAGGCAAGCATTCTATTTGAGGTCGCTGGCGCTTGATAAGAGTTGATGAGGTGTGCAACTTGTGGTTTCGTCGGTGTGGTTGGCAACTTGTCCCGGAGCTGTCGCGCGCGATAATTTGATCCCCGCTATGATGGCACTCTGGGAACCTGGCAAGCGTGGCAATCGCAAGTCATGGAGCTTTAGGCTGGGCCCGTGGGTCTCAAGAACAAGCCGCCAGAGACCTGCATGTTGCATCCTTCCTGCGAATCGGTTGGGACGAGTCGTGCCTGCAGAAGCGTTGTTTTTGATGAGGCCTGCACCGGTTTTTTTGCTGAGGGTATCACCATTCCTGACCTCTGCCAGGAGAGAAGCAATGACAGTTCTTGGCACTTCGCAAAACGCGCAACATGGACGGCTGCTAAGAATCAATAGTGGGTTTTGACAAGTATTGAGTTAACTTATATGTTAAACGTTTGCTTGGCTTTGAGTCGTCTCCACCTTGTGATCTATGATATGATGCGGCACTGAGTCTCTGATATGTATCACCTATGTATATATATATATATATTTGTTGTCTATTCATTTACCTTATTCATAGAAATCGAGAAAATCAAAAAGTAAATAAGTAGATAGACCAGTAAATAAATGAATAAATCAAAATATAGATACATATCTGTAGAAATATGTAAAAAGTTGAGATATTTATATATATATACATAGTTGTATCAATTAATCATATATGCATTTTCTCTCATGTCGATCCATCAATCGCGTCCTGCCAGGGCGAAAAGGCTAGGGGGGGACGTCTCGCAGAAAAGCCACCTGAGATCCCAGGCGGATCCTGACAGGTGGTTAAGACGTGACAGGCTGAACCATAGATATCTAAACCATAACTGGTACCCAGAGCTCGATCTAGAGACCTAGATGTTAGATGAAATTACCATACCTTGTTGCAATCTGGTAGGTGTTACCGAACAGTCATTTGCAACCTTAATAACCATACCCTGAGCATGGTGAACGAGAACAGCAAATGGTTGTCGTGATCATTGTTCTTGATCACAATAAAGGTGTGCAACCTCAAAAGCCAGCAGAAGTCGGTGCTTCTGGAATATATACTTCAACCTTTGTATTGGTATTTCCCTCAAATGCATGTTGCATACGCACTCCTTTGTGACATGTTCCGTGAGGCTTCCAGGCATGTACTCTGGCATGTGGTTGGACATATACAGTATACGAACTCAACAGTTGTTGTGACAACATTGAAATGTGTTTGATGGTATACTTCGACAACATGGGCTGGCATATGTCCGGGCAATTGTGATGATACATTAGTTTACCTGCACCTTTGTGGAAATGGATGCCGGTATATCTCATACATATGGGACCCTACCATCCCAGAAAACAACTTTTTAGTCGAAACGAAACCGGTTGGGGATATCGAATAGATATACCGATATACAAATATACTCTTAAACATGTGTTCGGATGTGCCTTTTGACATCCTTCTTGGATGAAGTCTGTATCCCTATGTGGGCTACTCATCATATCTCTAACCATTACTTAACAAATTGTTGATCATGATTGCCCATTTGTTGATCTTTAAATGAACAATCGTTAAGTATTCATCAAGCAACGTGAACCATCAGCAAACCTTTAGTTTATCGCTATGTGATCAGTTGCAGTTATATAATCTCATATTAATCACCAATTGTTGTTTCTTGTTGTTTTGTATCTCAAACCTTGTTTATCATCCCGGCGGAAACATGGCCAGTATCTCAATGTTTGCAAACCACACTTATGCCGCTATCAAACCATGGGTAGACAATCGCGATTGACCATGATTAACCATCCATTGACCCTGAATTGGCAATGAACCACACGAAGTCTAATGGACATGGGGAAATGGAACGAGCAACACGGGTGTACAAAGAAATCATTTCTGGGAGTTCCAGTCACCTCCTGGCAGTTCCATTGGAAGACCATCACTGCAGACTGTTGCCGGTGTCGCATCAAGTTGACTGCGCTGACAATTCGAGATGTGATGCTTTACCTCCAGGTTGTTTTACCAATGCCTGGAAATCTCTTCTTTGTTTGCCGGAGTCAAACGCAGTGGTCTGACCATTAGACCATCCTTAGTGTGTAAAGCGCACACCGTGGCTTCTGTGCGACAGCTCTTCACCACAGAGCCACGCAGAGGCAAACATCAATGGAACCACGAACCATCCATTTCCCTGGCACTGAACCTGGGTTGCGCCCTCAGTTTTTTACTTCTCCGCCTAATTGTGAGACCCGAATTCGTGCCTTTAATGCCTTCAGGAAATCACACTCATGACCATGTTGTTGCCTGTCTTTCCTGTGCCAGTCACACTAAGGTAGGGCTGTCATCGACCCATGGACTCTCGCAACTGGTTGGATAATCATTCTCAAGTACAATCCACCATCTTAGTAATAATCATGGTCTCCATCACTATCCACCATCAGCTGAGTCTCAGAAATGATGGGAAAACCTGTAGGAAACCCCCAGTCGATTGGTGGTCTATCCCATCAACCCAGTGAGGCCAGCTGTTGGGATCGGTTGCTTGGCATCACCATTGCGGCCATTGGGGAGGGGCGGGTAACCTAGGGGGCAATGGCCATGAATAGTGGTTAACAATAGGGTTAACTAGAGGCTAAACCTCTATAACCATCTATAACCTGGGGGGTTAAAATCATCTTTGCGGAGTTTTAGAGGGGTTATAGCCAGGAATGGTTAATAGGGATAAATAGGGGATAATCCCCAACAGCAATGATCAAACAACTACTATATGGAGGTTTTTCAAGGCACAGAGAACCCCTAAAAATGGTTGGTTTAGTACTACAAAATGGTCGATAAAGGATGGTTCCAGTGTACCCAGGTACTCCTTAAACAAGCAGTATCTTTGCGAAAATCTATGAAAACCGATTTCCTTTTTGGCAAGCATGCACTCTTGTATGCTCGCTGCCATAGCGCAGGGACACGGTAATGATGTCCGGAACATATTACTTGATGCATGGGCCTTGTACAGTAATTGCAATCCAATATCGTAGGACGTGGAATTATGTTGATAACGCCAGCAAGTATAGCAAACATATGTAATTATCTACAAACAATGATACCTAGCCTAAGCATATATGCAAACATGAGGACATTTGTACCTGTACTGTTCAAAATGAAATGTAGCTTCTGGCGTAAATAAAACCACATAAACACATGTATATTCTTCATGTATGCACAGATTGATACACATAGCAACACATGGCACCAACAGATCATACAACAAAGCATTTATCGTGTGTAACGCCTACATCCTCAAAGATGATAAAACGATTGATTTTCACATATGTTGACGAATGACCGCATGATAGCGTAAAATGAAATAACATAACAAAACACATGTGATGATCCCATGCAAATAACTAAAGCCGACTAAAGCCTAATCATATAGAAGAACATGAGATACCCTTTGATCTTTTGTAAACCAACATGGCAATGGAGAGTCCACCAAGTATCTATCAATAGTTTTTGTCACGTTTGTCTATAAAATATGGTAATCTCTTCCATTGCCATGTGGCTGTGGGTCAAAACCCTGTACCCCTGGTTCCCCTATCATTAACCGATTGTTTTCCCTATTAATTACTGTTGGTGATAATCCCCCATTATTGGTTGGTTAATATTGACCCATAGCCATGTTAATCTACTGGAGTGTAGCATGAGGGTCAAACACCTGCCCCTTTCAAGATCGAGCAACAAGCCTTGCCACCCGAGTGCACGCCTGCCCTTCGGGGATGTTTTGCCGCTTCCTGGCGGAACTGTTTGGGGCGAAGCCCGTGGTGAACCGCCCAGCTTCACCCGCGCAACGGTTCGCTGTCGCGATGCGAAGATCCGTGAACTTCGCAACATCATAGGGGAGTATTACCAACGGTCATGGTTGAGAAAGACCCAGCTGTCGATAAGCAAACGACCATCAGTTTCCCACCACAGCTGGTGATTACCATCAGTCGTATGGTGTTTGTTAACTGGTGGATTTCGATCACCAATATGACAAAATGCTTCATGTTTGAAGGTTTGACCCCTGCAGAATCACAAAAATCTGAAACCCTGAATGGATCACGATGGGACCTAACAACAGGCGACCCTGGCCAATGCATGGTTCCATTGTTGAAGGTCTAGCAAATACAGGTGAAAATCCCAACCAAGAGTAATACGCAGCGTTCTTGTTGCCGGTCCCTTTCCTTAACAAGATCGCATCAAACCCCAATAAGAGCGGCTGTGCAACAGCTGCGGGGGACTTCTGGCTGCAGAAAGAAACGTTGGTCCATGCCAACTGTTTGTTTATATAAACAAGTCAGTGGTGGTTTTATTTCCTGTCTGAGACGGTGGTATCTCTGTGACTTGTTCTTGGCAAATTTAAGCTACGGCTCTAGCATCAATTCTTGGCTTCTTGGTCACCAGCTTTCATCATTGGTTCTATATCTGTGTATCGTGTTGCTAAGTGGTAGTGTGTCAGATGCAAGCATTGATGGTAGTTGTATCAAAGTGATATCATCATGTATTCAATATCATTGTCAGTGTGCATGATATGTTTTGTATATCATGTGAAGGTTGGATAGTGTTCGGACAACGTGCAAACATGATTTGGTATCTCTAACAAGTAATTATCACAAACTATCAACCTTCATCTTGATATTTATCCACGAGCACCATTATCATCAACCACTATTATATAATGTTGTTGTTTATCATTCCCTGGAGTTAAACATAACCGAGCACAAATTGATCATGATCATCATCATCATCTTCATCATCATCATCATCATCATCCTCATCATCATCGACCATTCTCGGCTATTGTTGCTGGTTAATCTCAGGTCCCTGAAACGCTTCCCAACTATGGCGATGTTCCCTTGCAGCAGACCATCATCGACGAGCACGCCGCACCTCCGAGCGTCATCGATCTGCTTGGACAAATCGCCACCTTTTAGGCGCGGGCAGAAGGTCAGGGTAAACCCGCTGCAGGATCTGAACCAGGGTCGGCGGCTGTGGATGCGTAGAGAGGGGTGTATATGTATCTGAATATTTATGTATATATGTATATATATATATATATCTATTTAAATATATATTTATTCATATTATAACTATACTTAAACAAACACATACATAAACACATAATTTTCTACAAATATATTTACATATGTACAATCATTACATATAAGATAAACAAACAATATATAGATATATCTAAGTGCCCGTGTAAGCACGTATGCATGAAGCATGTGTATCGGTATAAACAATTATCTATGTACAACTGGAAGGGAACGTAATGAGGACTAGCCACTTGATAGATCTTTATTGTCATCTGACGAGAAGAATGGCATATACAATCGTGCTCAACGATCATTGCGCGTTATTAACGAGAAGAGCTTGGGACTGTTAATGATAGGCGCAATCGACCATTGTCAAGCTGAATGAACGCTATGTTGAAAGGAGACGGGGATCATTAGGGAGATGTGGAGATTGCAATAGAGGTTTGTGGGTGTGTACACTGTGCAAGACTGAGGATCAACCATTTCAAAGCCAATTGGGTGTACAATGGTAGTTGTTTTGTGTAGAGATTGATATAGGATGGGGATATGGGGGGCATACTGTTATTGGGCAGTTTTAAGTTATCATCATGACATGTCGTTGATAGAGAACAGCAAGCGATACACTCTGTCAAACAAACCTGGAAATGGACAAACCACAATTTATGATAAGGTCTAAGTGAGAAAAAACACGATGATATTTAGCTGAGCTATACCTAGTAAATACGGACCCCACAGCATGTTCAAGGGTGTAAGGTATGATGCAACCCCCCTTTTCTCTCTGGCTGATTTCAAAAATAGTGCGCTGCAAGTCAGGCCCTGATCCCGCGTGCGGACTCCTGGGAAAATGCTACCTTTGCCACCCAATGTTTGAGCTCAAAGTTGGGGCAGTTTGTGCTGCCATAAGTTGTTATAGGTCTACTATCGATATTCACGAGGAACGCTCTGTGGTACACTAATCTGGAAGCAAAAGACTGCAAAATGTACTAGGTAAAACCAGTCTAAATCGTGGACGCTCTACTAATGAGCAACATTCAACAGCCAAGAGTATGGGCATCAATTTCAATCCTGAAATGCTATGGCTATAGCCAACAATAATGAAACTATATATTCATTCCCACTTCCGGTGTATGCTGATCGTGGGTGTCTTCCTCAAGCATCTTGGTTCGGGTGATGACCATGGCAATGAGTATCCACAAATTGATCTGGCTCCAAAATCATGAGAAAAAATCAGATCCAAAGTGGTGCCCCTGCAGATTTTCAAGTAAATACACCGTACGGATGTCTATAGGTAACCAAGCCCAAAAAACAACAACGGTAGACACCAGCTGGTTCCCCACGATTTCATGGAAACTGGAAGCATAGAGACAGGTCCAACCTGCCCGGTACCACACTGTAGTGATTCTCACAACTGGTGATGACTGGTGACGGTCTCCAACGGCTGGGGCTTCAACTGAACGATGACTTCACCAACTTTGGATGTGAACTATGATATGGAGGATTCTCAAAGTAGGGGACCCCCAGTTATCATCCATTATATCAATCATCTACAATAATAAAGCACCCATTTCTGGGATCCCCTATTTTGAAAAACGGCTCACACTGAGAATCAACCGCCTTGTATTCTGGTCCACAACGGTTACGAGAACCCTAAGGGACGAGGACCATAGCAGAATCATTGCAGGGGAATCACCATCACAATTCCTTGGTAATTATTCCCTATGATTGATGCGGGGGCATGGCACATCCTCATGATCGTTTCTCAAGCCATTGGGAACGCTTGGTTTGTTCCTACAAATTTAGATGGTCAATTTTAGATGATTTTGAAGGGTCCCCTATTTTGAGAAACACCCATATTTTCACCGTGAGTTTGTAACTATCCCAAGTCGCTTGTTCAGCTTTAGAACCAATTCTTAGACACAATTTTGGCTTGTAGAAACCATTCTTCGTGAAACGGAAACCATTCCTAGGTGCTTGCTCTTGCTTGTCATTAACCGACCATTATCAACCATTTGTAACCATCGTCAATCATTACTAACCATCATTACACATCATTAAGTATATTGATCGACCATTTCTACTAATTACCCGTCATGAACAATCAATTTCATGATTAAATTGTTGGCTGGTTGCACACTATGCCATGATCATTGCAGCGATTCCCCCTCTAGGGGAAATGTTGTGGGGCTGAACCCGGTGCAGCACCTTCGCAGTAATCCATGAGAAGGCAAAACCTGCGCGTGCTGACGGCTTCTACCCCCAAAAACCCAAGAGTGAAGCGTGGAGTTAATTGGAATTAGATTTAGAGTGATAAGTGATAAGTGTAAATGAACAACATCTGCCAACACAGTTGGTGTGGTGAAAATTCACTATGGACACCAACACTTTTGGAGGATGTACGCGGGTCCAAATAAGAATGATCATTTTTGACAATTCTTTGTACAGTAGTAGTACTATTGCAATGATTGTCAACACAACCAACAAACTTTGTAGTAATGATAGTAACCACATGGGTGTTTCTCAAAATAGGGGACCCCCCAAAATGGTTGGTTTATTACTAATAATGATTACTATTGGATGATTTGGGGGTACCCATATTTTGAGAAACCACCACATAGTTGTTGCATGACCAACATACTAATCAACAAGCATCAATAGTGGTTGATGGTGACTACTACAGCCAACTTCCAAGTACTCAAGGCCCATCCCATGGCATTTGCGTAATGGCTTCCCACGGCCGTGGTTTATAAAATACCGGAATGAAATGATGGTCCCTTGGGCTCAAAGTTGTGAATCATCAAGTCGTAGTCATTCTGATCATCATATCAAATTGATCACCAAGAAAATCAACTCATTAAGAATCATTGCTTAATTGATCAATCACTATTCTTCACCCTATTGTTTCTATGTTGATACAAGTAGAATCATGGTGCGTTGTCGTGTCAGTCTCACACAGGTTCCTAACCCGGGAAGCATAACTGTTTCATCACAGTTGTTCATTAAGTGACCTGCGGATGTCCGCTGGGGTGAACTTCAAAACTTGGTGGATGTTTACTCCAGATCCTTGATCATTGGCTGAGAGATGGATGTTCTTTATCCAACTTGGTCGCAGAGCGTGTCAATTATCAGACCTGAGTATATCCTGTAGTTCACCACCAACCACTACAAGTGATGGACGGAGATCAACTATTGCAATGTGTCGTGGTTTCTGGTCATTCACCATGTTTCAATGGTGCAGTTTGCAAGGCCAAAGGAAGCACCAAATTAGTGGACGAAGTCGCTGCATCAACAATACACTAAGCACTGCTCAATCTATGTTTAATCTATGTTTAATCTAACAATATCCATGTTTAATAAAAGCTCTGCTCTAGCTGAGCAGAGCGCACTTGGGGCTTAGTACCTAAAATATTTGGACAAAACTGGTAAGGACTATGTTGTCGTTTGGATGCCCTGTTTCTTGAGTTGCTCTGTCGATTTTGAGTGTTCACATCATTGGGAGCTGCATGTTGCTTACTTATAATTCTCTTGTGGCAAGTGAATTCCTGCTAAAACCCTGGTGATTGACAGCATTCACCATTTTTTGGGGGAAGTTCACGAGTCCGCCCATGGTAAAGAGCTTCGTGAGCCTGCCCCACATGACCACAGTTGGTTGATTAAAGTTTGAAACATCCCAATCGATTCTTCTGGAGGCTTTCGAACCTGCCAATGGTTTACTATATGTTTTGTTGTGTTTTAGGTAACTAAAGAAAAAGTGATTCACATGACATACAGTACCCAACCATGAGTCTAGACTAGTTCATGATCGACGGATCACCAACAAAGACGTAATTAATCAAATGTCTGGTAAGTGTGCTGAGCTAAGATCGAATTCTTGAACCTAGATATCTCTGCCATTTTTTTCAACGTATCGACATTAAAGAAAGCCAAGTTGAAAGTGTAATCTGAGTCGTTGCTTACAAGTGTTTATCTATGAGCAATACTCTCACGATCTCGCGCGTATACAAGCACACAAATTGAAAACTATACACGAGCATAATATCTATAGTTCTGTCCGGAGCTCAATACTATCAATATAGAAGTGCAATGAAGTACATACGACATGTAATATTGATAGCACATGTGTACAGTTCTGCTGGTGATTGTACACAACAATATTGATAATATTGTTCCAATACATCTGCCTGCATCAAATAATATACCCACATACCATAGATTAGCATGTACATCTTTCGTTGTAGATATTACAGTTCTTATTATAGTTCTATTGCAAGAAAATATATATATATATATAAAGTATACATACATACGGATACTCCACTGTATAGCAATTGTACATTGTACATCTATATAGTTCTGTTGGCCACTCGCTAAGCCCCGACGAACATTCCGCACCATCCAGAGTCGGAGAAGCTCTCTCGGTAGCGGACGATGTACCTGGCGGCGGCAGATTGAGAGGATGACCAATGCGGGGCTTTGATGCTGAAACTTTGATCATCCATGATCAGCTAAAAAATGAGATGATCACCATCTATGATATACTTCGGTGATCAAAGTTTTTATATAGTGTAAGACATGATAAGCAGGTCATCATGATATTCACCATCTCAAATAAGTGTAATTGATTCCTATGCTATGTTATGATGATTGTGCGGATGATTTCACCACGACATCCTATGATCAGTGACGATCAGAATTCGAGAAGCCGACCAAGCCGTCAACAGCCTGTTCGTTTTGAATCACTATCAGCCAACTAGAGGGAAATCTCAGTATCTTAGCAGTAGCTGAAAGTAGTTATGAGAATTGGTCCATGAACAGTGGTACCTACCAACCGTCCAAGAATGGCCATAACGGAACTGAGACCATTTCGGAGTGGTACACTCAGACAGCCCCATATTCATCTTCAGTTGGCCAACTGAACGGTACCACTCTGGATGTTCTCAACCCGCATCAGTTCTTTGAGGCTATCCGAGGTCAATGGCGACAAGGGAATCTCACCACAGATCTCAAGCGTCGTGGTTTCTTATTGGATCTGGATACCCTACCAGGACCAGTCGCACCATGATAGGCAAATCTCCTTCGATCTAAACACTGGTAGGGTATCAAATCACCTGGATACCCTCTTTGGCCAATCCCAACGAAAACGAATGGCAGGAACCCAACGGTCATCCAGCAGGCACTGGTCCCACTGGGTGTCCCGGACGGATGTTTCAAGGAGCTCAGCAGTTGGCCTTCTGCCAACGCTTCCCGCTGCTCCTGAGCTGTTTTTGGTTGGTGGTTGGTGAATGACTAGGTAAAAGGGTGGGTAAATGATTGGTTAATGATTGGTTTATGATTGGTGGATCATTGATTGATGGCTGAATTCATGGTTGACGGTTGGTTGATGATGGGTGAATGTTTGATTGATGTCGGGTAATTGATTTGTTTGTGATCGGTCATTGAGTCGTTGGCTGATTCATAGAATGGCCAACTGGCCAATGCTACGTTGATGAATGCTTGGGTCATTCTGAATGACAAGTAGTGATCAAGCAACCATTTCCCACCACATTACGGTTGGCAAATGATTCATGATTTGCGATTGATTAATGATTGACTACATAGAAATAATCTTTGATAAATGGTCAAAACATAGCTTCCAAATTAATGGTTGGTGAATGCCATCAGTCATTTATGTCTGATTGATGATTTCGCATGATTCAAGTCATTCACTGTAATCGTTTTGAACAATTTTACACTCCATGGTTGATCCCGCATTGGTGAATGACCTGTCAATACATCAATGTTGATGAATGACTGCTTGATGATTGTTCCATGTGATGATGAGTATCACCCAAGATATCATATATCGTGATATTCTCGCCTCGAAAAGGGTCCATGCATGGTAGCACTATGAATGAAAACTTATGACAACATCTATCTGAGCCCAGCTGCAAGCTACTTGTGTATAGCTCCGTACACACCTAGTTCAGCTACTTAACAGCGATCTAAAATATAGAGATCACGTAAAGAAGGCAACAGAGTAGCAGGTCACAATGATCAACTACCAATGATTGACCATCAATTTAATGAAGGCTTGTCTGTTGATAAGAAGGGAGGAAGCAGTAACGACATCGTTCGCTTTGACCTACCAACAGAGATGCACAGTTGCTTGACTATGGCGAATTTGGCTCGTTGCCAACTTGGACATATACAAAGAATGACACGCCGATGCCTAGGGACGAAGCAAGTGAGAAACAATTGGAGGATGAGCGGAATTGTCGGTAGGTCCCCCTAATCAGAAACACAACCGCCAGCCCACAGATGAAGAGGACATATCTTACCTGTTTTGTTGCCTCACTTTGTCTTCTGCAGGCCTTAGAGCATGTTTTATCCCGGATTATTTCCCATGAAATCTTCGACTGCCAACTCCCAACCTGCAAGATTGGTGGGTTGTTCTCAGCACCCAAGGGCTCAGCATGGCTCAGCGACCCTTCCCCCAAGCGTCCTTCGCTGAAGCTTTGCTCACATCCACCATCTTGCACCTTGCGACGTCGCTGTCGACAAAAACCAATTCTAAACCCATACTGATTGGTGCTCGTACCTACAGCATACCGTGATAGTCCTAAAAATACGATTTACTTGATTTATCTATACTTCTTCTTTACAATTTTTCGTCAGCCTTTGCTGAACGTTTGCTCGAACAAATGCTTCGTTTACCGTCTCACTTGGGCAGCAATAGAAACATGGTTGACCCAGTTGTTGCAAAGACTGTTACGTGATGTGTTTGGAACAAACAGCACAGCACTTTCCCGTGATAGCATAGTTCCTGGGATGTTCACTCTGGATATATGTGGTGATCAATGACCCTCCATATGAACCTCAAATCAATGGTGAAAGACCACATGCACGGACAATCCTGCCACAAGTAGCGCAACCAAGGGTGAGGGCACCTCAATCATCAATTTTTCGAGGCAATAGAATGACCATGAATCCACGGTTTTGCAGCATTCTGGTCATGAAATAAAACACGCATTGACTCATGGTAGTCACTAACTGCCAACTAAACTCTGGACCTGGTCATCAGAAACTCTTATAACATGCCTCGTCCAATGGATAGTGGATGGATATGTAGTCATTCTGACTTCCACCAAACACCTGTCTTGCTGACTTCCACCAAACACCTGTCTTGCGTCATTTAGTGTGTCTCCAGCCTTCCCAACAATGAGATTCACTAAGCCTAAAGGTACCTGAAAACTCTTCTTATGCACGTCTTTTTTGAGATACGCAGCTAATAACCCCTGCTTCGGGGAACCCTTGATGTCCGTCCATTCCCACGGAGCCAGTCTTGGGAATCTCAATGCCCCCAACCATCTCCCCATGTCATGGTCGGAAGAGGGAAGCCAAGTAGCTATGGATATTTACACGACCAGGATGATTGGTCACCGTTTTGCTGCTATGAGTCCATCTTTTCAAAGGATCGAATTTGGTAAACCTGCTTTTTTGACAAAGAAAGTAAAACTAATGTGGCTGGGTGGATACAAATTGAGTCTATGCATAGACTCTCAACCAAAATCATGCGGCACTGCAGAAATGAATACTTGCCAACTGGAGCCAAACACGTCTGGGGCATTGCTTACCCTGATCTTATTTTGCACACATCACACTGGATATGACATAGCTCGGGCAAGAAAGCAAACTGGTGACTGACTTTTGGCTTCCAGGACTGGTAACCACAAGGCATAATAAGGCTTGACAATCCACTCTGAATCAACACAATGTGATGAAACAACTGGGTTCTAGTCATAACTGCTAAAGCCGTATCAACCACTGACAATTATGAACCCTGATGCGAACCAACATAAAGGCCTTGTTATAGTGGTGTATCAACCTTTGTTACTGCCAGTTATTGCCAACCCATTGTTACTAATTACCCACCATTCTATGATGAGCTACTATAACAATTGGCAATTTTGAACAACCATTCCTAAACATAATAACTACCAACTATGATCAACCATAACTAACCCTGGTCCACCATAACTAACCCTTAGAAACCATTATCAACCGTTTTGGTCAACTGATATCAGCCATTATTGTATGAAGTGCTTCTGCCGACTATTGCCAAACATTACTATCCAACATAACCAACCATGCCCAACCATCCCCGACCATAACCAACCATTCCCAAGATTCCACTATGCTGTACCCAAGCCACTTCCTTTAGCCGCGATTCTGCCAAGAGACACCATCTTCACTCCCTCCTTGTTCTTTACCTGGGTGCGTGGGTGTTGAACAGTAAGAACGGATGCTGAGTCAAGTTATGACTAACAGGTGTATTGGGGTTTCTCGATATAGGGGACCTGCGGACCCGAAAAACGGACGGTTTCTTTCTCTCAATGGTCAATGCTAGATGATACGGGGGATCCCCTATTTCGAGAAAACCCTGTATAGGTTTTGGCAAACCAACCTGGAAGCTAAAAATCAGCATATTATATATTATATAGGCAAACCAGCTGTAAATAGTGTATTTCCACCGCTAGGTTAATTTACCGGAGCGTATATGGGTTTCTCCTAGTACATGTACCTCGTGTTTTACCCGGAGCTGATTGGTGGTCTCCCCCTGGTACACGACCATTTGCGGGAGTACCACCATTGCAGCTATCAGCAACCATCCGAAACTAACAAATCAACACAAAATAAAAATGTGCTCTGTATATATATATATATATGTCATTGCATACAACCACTTGACCTAATAATAAGGTCTGCACGGTTGGTACTAATGTAAATGTGACCAGCAAGTGGCTGGTTTCTGGTTGATCTTACCGAGCGGCTTTGACTTGGCGAACGTATTGGTACTAAGTTCGTAATTCCTGCGATCGTGACTGGTTGTTGGTTGAACCACCCCGATGAAGAGCATCAGTCAACCAACCAGGAGACCTGTCATATAGCTGGTGGTGGTCTTCCCTGCGCTACGTTGCTTGGTCACCTATGACCTTTGCTGCTTGTGATCACCCCTCCTTTGGCTGATGACTGGCCGCTTGATAAGTCATCACAAGAAACCGGCTGCTGGGTGAACTTGATGTGGGCTATGGCAACAAGCCATCATGCCATGCATCGCTGTTCAAAACTCATCATTACAATATCTTCAGTAGCTACACCAAACTGCTATGGTTTGCAATTCAGTGGACTTCGTTCTCTACAACCATCATGAGTATGAAGCAATTCAATAAAGAAGGTTCGCACAATCATCATCAACCAATGGTTTTACTATATTAGTCACGAACCACTATCCACCATAAAACATAACAAAATCCACCATGAACCTTCAACTTCCAATGGTTCTTTTGTTCATCACTTGCTGTGCCGTTTGATAAGTTCCACCCGAACACCCGCAAGGGTCAACAGCCAACAGCTGCCCGCTGCGATCCGAGGTGCTAGGACGGCTTTGCCGAAGGCTCCCTCGCCTGCAGTCGAGCCAGTCGAAAAGCTATCCCAAGGATTCCCAAGGAGATCCCAAAAATGGATTCCTTTTTTAATATATAAGTAGATCTATACCAATAGATTGATAGGGATTCCCAATAGATTTATTGATTGATATATGGGTGTTTCTCATAGGGATCCCAAGAATGGACGGCTTACTCCCACAAATGACTTATTTTGGATGATTTGAAGGATTCCCTATTTTGAGAAACCACCAGATGTATATAATGATGTAATCATTGGTTCATAAAGTGTAACGAATTATGGGCTGAGATGAGCATTTGACTACTGCGATTAGTTGATGCATATGTCGCAATCTGGTTAATAAGGGCTCAATGGTGGTTAACTAATAGTCACTAATGATACTCAATAAGAGAGATAATGCTAGTATCATGGTCAGATCATTTAACAATGGTGAACCATTGCTGAGTAATGGTTGACAATAAGAACGGGGGGTAACAAACAACAAATAACCGGGATCGGTTTGCCAAATGGCACTTGCTTTGCTTGTGATAGTGGATAATAATGCTTATAATGGCTTATAACGGCTCATGACGGTTCGAGATGCTCAATACATCATCAAAAGTAACAGTTCATGACAATTGACAGCAAACGTAGAGATAATAAAGCGTGGTTCTGTCAAACGCTAGTGGTAGGCGAATGCTTAAACATGATTGATCACAGTGTGTATAAAATGACCATCCACGGACCATGACCATCACTCATAAACCAACCACCTCAGTGATGATCAGTGTTGGACCTGGGTAAACCATCGGCGAGTGGTGTAAACCATGAACTCAAGCAGGTGAGATACACTTGTGCAATCATATTGTATCATGTTCCTGGCAAGGTTTCCTCACAAACCACCATGATCTTTCTACAAACTATGTCCATTCTTGCTCTCTGAACCTGAGCAACTCATCCTTGAAAGTATAATTCAGCGAAAACACTTCTATGTTTTTGGGCTCAGCATAGGCAACGTATGTATCTGGTTGTTTCGTCGTGCGCGTTGATCTTGGCTTTACGGCAACGCACCCGATACAACAACTGCTCCTGCTCCACCAGTGCTGCGCCTATTTTGCTCAGCTCTTGGTAGCCTTTCCTCTTCCACATCCCGGCAACCTGTGACTCACGGCAAGCCGCTTCGCCAGCTGCCCACCGTTTATGATCCGATGAAAATGATCTCAGTTATGACAACAAAAGGGTTCATAAACCATAGCGATGTTAAAAGGGTATAGCATGGTTGGTCATTGTTGATACAACTGTTTTGATATGCTTCACTTTTCGAATGTGGTTTAGTCATCGTAATAATGACAAATCAATCAGTAAAGGTTGACAACGTATCGAGATCGTGTTAAAATGCTGAGAATAATAAGCAACAATCGTGGGGGATATCTGTGAACTACTGTTAGAAGGACTAGCTGATACGAGCAAAAAGTGTTTTGTCCAAAAGCAGTAATTACTCAGCATGCAAGGGTATGCTCATGCTTCAGGGTGGGACAGCATCAACAAATTGGAGCCCCACCAGTTCTGGGCCAAACATGCACACCACTTGTTGCTTTCCTTGGAAGGATACCAATTGGCTGGTGACAGCGGACGCCTCGTTCCGAAGCAGAACTATTTCACACCAGCGGGTCAACCAGTATCACCCCGTTCAATAAGCATTAAATAATTCACCCCGTTCACTATGGTAACCATTCGTCTGCCAGTAATTACCCATTAATCCACCATTAATCATTCAAGCATCCTTCAACCACTAAGTAATCCTGCACAAATCAGACTTCACACATTCAACAATGGTTACATATCAATCCTCTGCCTCAAGCCATGTCATGTCAGATCCCGGATTGCTCGCATGAGGCATGGAAACATAACGATGCATCAACCCCTTTCTTGTGAAATTCCCTGCGATCCCTGTAATTGCACTGCTTATTTGACAGGATCTAAATGGACAATACCAATCAACTGCAAACTAATAGGATTCATGATACCCTACAGTCGCCAAACAGCCAGGGTTGGCCGGACACTGTCGCTCTCCTATACCATTCTTCATCATCCCTTGCCCCTTGTTCCAGACCCACCAGAAACCGTGGTTAGCATGGTAATTATGTATAGAAATTACCCTCTAAAGTGCAGCCACTTCCTGGTGCTAGATGGAGTGGATTCACTAAAAATAGATCTATTCTTGAACTGTTACCGGGGACGTGGTTCTTCCAATCCAAATGTGTATGTAAATATATACGGGAGTTTGTTCCATAGATTTTAAAGGCTTTCCCACGTTGGGTCAACATTGGGATAATCAAGGTAGACTTTGTATGTAATAGGTTTCTATTTTCCTGTAATTATAGACTTAAAAGGTAGACCATTAGGGATAATCTCGATGGTTTTGGAGTACCACGGCGACAGGGACACATTTTGAGTGATCATTGACAGTACTCTGGGAGCCCCGAGCATCTAAATGTGGCGGCATCAGCACCTGCTTGACCGCGGATTTGAGAAACCTTCGGGGTGTTAGCACATGCAAACGTACAGAAGAAATATCATAGGAGCAGCATCATGCAGCAGTCATAAGTCAAAAGTTATACCTCTATAGGTGCGAATACACACAAGAGTTTTTCCGTCATCTGATATGCAAAGATCTTTACACTGGTACATGTATACATACACACATAGATAGTGAATCGTGTCCTCATCAGTGAGGCCGACTGGTTGATATACATGGGATACTCGGACGTCAGCAAAGCTGGTACCTTTCAAGAATTTCCCCAACAAGAGATTGGTTGCTCGGGGTTCCTATGATCATTGGTGGTCGATGCTTTGAGCAGAAACAACCAATAATAAGGTTTTTTCTGTCCTATGCGGGTCTGTCCGCACATGGTAATACCCCCAACCATCCCTAAATGTTCATCATTACGAGGAAACCTATAGGAATGGTGTACCCCCAACCAGCTATAGGAATACATCATCTATGGACAACTTCCAATAGGAGTTCCTTTCTGGCCTTCAACCACTGGTTCATTTCGTTGGGAGCTTCATGTCGATGGAATGTGTGAATTCCGTTGCAATGCATTTTTCTATCCATCAATATGTTTTCTTTTAGTAGGCCAACATGGAAGTGGAAAATGCATCATGTAGAATGGTTTAGCTTACTATGAATATTGGTGGATCGTTTAGCTATACTTCACTGCATAATAGTGGTGCTTACAGCTGAATGGTCTACCTTACCATAAACACAGTGAAGTTTAGCTCATCGTTAGCGAGGCATCAACACAGTTTCAGGCGAATTGGGTTTCTTTTTCTATCAGCTTAGCCAGGGGTAATCCTTGCATCTCATGGCTCATTGTTCATCACTCCCGACAATGACTCCTTTTGACAACTAACAAAGATTATTGGTTCATCATTGACCATATTATGAATCACTGTCTTCTAAATCATTCATCATCACTAGTCATCATCACTAGTCACTATACATCACAATTGGTATGATCGGATACTAAAAGCCCACCACTCCTTCGCTCGTCTCGTCGGGCCTTCCCAAGGGGTGCCCCACCAGTGACAAAGCCACAAGCAGCTGCGGGTAGAGCGGATTCAAGCAATCACCAGTGATATTGTTGGATGTTTGAGGTTGGGTGTGTCAACGTCTGACGCTCCATTACAACGAGTTGGGCAACCAGCAATGTGTTTCTTTTTGGGCACTATGAACTAATGGTTCCCCAGAATCATTAGATAGCCAGCAAGTGCATCACCATTCAAGCGGGAACTATCAGTATCTAGGTTGCTTCATAGTGTCAAAGATTATAAATCGTTTGTTTATCTGGTTCATACGGTAATTAGCTGGTGGGTCATCATTAACAAAGAAATCTATCAGCCAATGATTAGCGCCAAATAGATTCATCTAGTGACCAATGATCAACCAAATTAATGAATGATCAACAGATTATGAATCAATGATTAAGTGGTGAATAATCCATGGTTCTGAATGACCTGATTCTGAAGCAGTGGAAGTACCCCAATGAATGGGGGTCATCCCATCGTTGTGATTGTTCTTCACTGAGAAATGAGTTCTTTTTAGGCATTGGTATTAGCTTCAAAAAGGCCTTTCTTTCGCTCTAGGCGAATCAAAAACTTACCACTAATCATTGACATAGACCAACAAAAATGACCTCCACTGACCTCTGGGTTTCTTTTGACCACAAGTGAATCACCAGCATGGCTATTTTCCACCTTAAATAGTGGTAAATGGTTGGTGATCATGAAAATAGCAATTAAACAATACAGGAAACATTTACTACCACGAGTGATTCACCTCAATAGTGGAATTTGTTTGCCAATGTCAGCCTGCATTTTCAAGCAGCCATGCAGTTGCCTAACACCTCTGGAGTCGGCCCAACAAGGTGGGCACTGACCCCCGAACGGTGAAGGCCAGGGTGGGTGAAGGACGACCAAAGGGTTATATATATATATATATAGCACTTGTACACACTTTTTATGGCACTTGTGCTTCTTGATGGAGTCATTCTTTAGAGTTACGGTTGAAGCGTTCAACCTTCGATGTGGGATGATTTCCATGTGCCTTACTTTTTCTAGAGCCCAACTCTTCTGGGGCTTCACAATGCTCCCTGGTAAGCACACAAATTTCAACGTGCCTGGGGCATCAACACTGGACACCCATCAACCATCCACCACTACCAGCTGATTGCACACCATCTACAAAACCAGCCAAGCAATGGTAGTTGTGAAAATAAAATCTATCGTGAGCAAACAAATGTATAATAAATTATACTATATATCTTTAAATCTATTCACTTCAGCCAATACAGCAGCAGCATTAGTTCTACTGTTGATAATGATGCACGTATCATCTAATTGTATAGCTGGACTTATAAGTTATATACCATTCATCAATTAATCAACCAGTGTGTAGTAATCAACCATCACCCAGCTATCAACAGCTAGCTCCTAACCATTCCTTAGCTTAGCCCACAACCTGCCATACGAATCGGGCCGGCCAAAGGGCATTCTTTTGCAACGCTTCAGCAGAGCGAATCAACGGAGCCAGCCAGGTCGCCCTGAGTTGGTACAGCATGGGAGAGATCACACATGGTTGCGGTGAAACCCTGAGACATCAGCCATGTTTACAAAGATATAACCCATAAACTCATGATATGGGTATGGTTTTTTAAGATGGATCAAACTGATGATATCCCATACTTGGTTTCCTTGATAAAACTATGTGTGCTCAGATCATGATAAACATCACTAGCAAGTACTGGAATAAGCCAAACTAATATCCACAGTTTTATATCTAATTGCCAATTTACAGTAGTTGCATGCAGTTGCTGGTAGTGAGCATCAAACAGATCTACTCCAGTAGCAACTCCTATCATTTGTTTTAAGAGCTCACTGCACATCATTGTTACAGTTGAGCTCATCCCCTGGCCACACGATGACTTCTGGTTGTCTGGATCCCCAGTTCTGCGGTGATTCCTATCCCCCACCATTGCTCGATGATGGCTACAGAATCTGGTACCTGCTCTCCTTCTTTGACATCATTTCGTTGGTGTGCCGAAACCCAGGGGAGCGGACCATGACCGTTTGCTAACGGTTCTCTCTCGCTTCGCAGGGTTTGACCCATGTCTAGGTCAAATCTGCGAAACATTGGCAAAAAACATCAAGCTGGTGCCGGCATCTAGGATCTTGTCTACAAATCCATTCCTTTCCAATCCAAAATGTAAAGCAGGGAGTACTCACCCTCTTTTCTTGGTACATCGGCTGCAAATTCGCGAAACCACCCGGCTTGAAGGATATATCTTATCCACCAACCCATCAGAATTGTCAGCGCATCATGATTCCGAGCTCACAAATGATGATGTTTTTTGAAAACAAGTGGTACTTGACGGAGTATCGGCAGTCTAAAGTTGTGAGCCACCCTTGAATATATGTGTATCATTCCAACATGTGCATAGAGATGCATACAATATTCATATGATAGATGTATGTAGATATGCGCATGTGACATCACTAGTAAACATTGTCAACCATTAATAGCAATTATACATATATATATATATATGCCCTAGGTGGCCAATACTACTCAGTTCAACTATTTACAATCATCAAATGATCTGCTGTGACTAAGTTTTTTAGCTGTTGCTAACCGTATCAACCACTCCAAAGCGTTAGCATCAACCATTTGAAGCACCAGAAAAGTCTTGAACCACCAAGCATTTACGGATATGAATTTGCAGGATGATCCATTGTCAATGACTGTATCAAACCAGTAAATTATTGACTAAGTCAAGTACTAGTCACGACACTGTCATAGCATTGTCGCTGTCATAGCATTGTCATTATATGGCAAATCCAGTTGCGATCAACAACCGAATTCTTCCTGTGCTGACATGTACGAATTAGCGGTATCAGGAACACAATTGCAATCACAAATGCAACATACAGCAACCATAACCGAAATCATAATCGCACCCAATCACCACCATAATCGCAACCAATCATGACCCTATACTGGCCTATACTCCCAACCATGATCCAACATGACTTCCCCAAATGACCGGCTTCCAGCTCCAACTATAGCTGGCTGCGACACTAAACTCGACCAGCCACCGGCGCCGGGAGGTCGGGAGGCATTGCGAGAAGACACAAATGGTTACT
Organism: Symbiodinium kawagutii; assembly: GCA_009767595.1. NCBI lineage: Eukaryota > Dinophyceae > Suessiales > Symbiodiniaceae > Symbiodinium > Symbiodinium kawagutii. Next base: position 15,612 of record VSDK01006925.1, on the reverse strand, counting down.
GCAAAGATTTGACCATCAATCAAAAGGAACACGTACCAAGAATAGCAGCTTTGATCTAGAAAGTACAGGATGATACAGGATGCAAGTTTACCCCAAGTGAAATTGTCCAGCACTTCGTGCCCGGATGTGCAGTTGGGGTCGAGATATAACTATATGGTATGGTAAATAAGCCTATCAGCTGGGGACAGCTGGGGGAACCAACCTCCAGAACCATGGTTACCCTCTGGGAAACCAACCTGAAAGCTACAAATCACCAGTTTGAAATGAGAAAATCAGCTACTAAATGGTGGATTTTTCACGCGATGAGGTCAATTTGCCAGAAAGTATGGCGATAGGGCCAGGTGTTGAAGCGCGGGAACAAGATGGACAGGTGCGAGGACCATGGATCATGTAGTGGTCGTTGATATGGCCAACGAGGTATACCAAGGACAAGTTCACCTTGAGGCAGTTCCCAATTCTCAGTCCCGACTTTTCCTCGCCTCTGCTGATAACTTCCAGGTGCATCTCAGGAAATTGGACCGGCAGTCGCTGATTCAAAGTACTTTGTTCTGCGCTTTATGTCCGATCATATCACGATGAGTCATATATGAATATTTTCCTGCT
>VSDK01006925.1:0-14935 GCA_009767595.1 Symbiodinium kawagutii | reverse complement strand
GAATTTTTTCCTGCTAAGAATATTATGGTCATTGACCACAACTAGTCACCATGCATGGCTATCAACAATAGTTTCTTCTTGTTGGCTTGCAAACAGAGGGTTAAACCATGTTAAACCAAGATATTTGAGGATGGCCCGTTGAGGAAGCCTGGAAAAATGAAGAGGCTCAAGCTCACAAGTTGTCGGCTGTACAGCCACCCCAGCCACACAAATCACGGCACCCTCTGGTGAGAAAGACCACGCCATGTCATCAAACACTTGTTGGTGGTTGGCCAACCTTGATAAGCCGGCATAAAACCATCATCCCTAATGAAGCATTCTCAACCATCAGTCAACCAGAAATCAACCATAGAAATCACTATTTGCCCTTATTAACCATCACTAAAAACCATTGCTATTGACTACAATGATCATCCATGACTTCACCATAGCTACAGATCCACCATCTCCGTTTTCACCGCCTGGTCTGCGTTCCGAGATGATCCCGGGCGCCTGTCACGTCACCATCACGGATCAGTTGCTCAGGCGCGGCAGTGCGGCGCGGGCCACCGTTGTGTCAGCGGGGCGAAGCCGCCATGGCATGGGAGCAAACATGGCATCATGGAGATGGACGTTTCCGGACATGTCCCCCGTACTGATCATCATCGTCTTTGAAGATGTCAGCAAGATCGTTGAAAACTAACATTTAGAAGATGATGATCAGTAACAAGATGTTACTAACATTTAGATCAGTAATAATCATTACATGAGTAACGAAGATTTAAAGTCACTGAACCACGATTGAGCATCACAAGGACGGCTAGCTACCAAAAAGCACGCTGGCCAAATCTGACAAACGAGGAACAGTTTTGTATCATGGAGGACCATGACTAGTCATGCACGAATTGTTAAGTCGCCGTCTGCCCCATGTTCTGCAACACCGTCCGACACACGGCACCATGCGCCATTGCCTGATCTTTGTACATCAACTGGTCGACAAAATCAACCTGCAAGAGTTGTCTAGCACCATTTGTAGCTGAGGTCACCAGAATCTAAGCCAGCAGACTGCTGCCCCACATTATCTGCAGGACAACAACTTGCATGGGCAGCATTATTAATCATCATTGGCAAAAGACATTGCACATAATCATATTAACATCATCAGTCATTGGAAACAGTTATTGACCACTACAAAGCGTAACTATATTTATATATATATATATATACATATATTTATTTTTTAATTTTTAGAGAGAGAGAGAGAGACACAGAGATATGGATGCATGTGTACAGGTCTGACATGATCCTGCAAAATGGCAAATGAGGATCAATAGCCATCAAGAGTTGCATTAGAACAAAAACAAACAAAATGCTTGAAAATGGTTTTCCAGGATTCCACTTATTGATTGTGGTTCATAGCTGTTGGCTGCAATGAGTAAATAATTCATCATCCCGTACCATAATATTAATCTGGATCATCACTATCAAAGCTGGTGCGGAGGGAACCAGCTGTTCGTATTTCTACAAGCAGTCAAAACCCATGTCCAATCCTTTAAGCAATGTCGTTGGAAAATAGACATTCCTCGGACATGGATCTTGAACATCCTTGACAATGAACCAGGGTGAAGTCGTCACCAGGCCAATCGAACAATATCAACTATGGATGATCCACACTGTCTCCATTCCTACTGATTGATAATGGCTTCTGTTTTGACTGTTTTTAATGCGGTGTTTTATGGTATCAGTCTCTATTGCAGCCCAGAAGCCGACCAAACCAACCTACCGACCAAGAGGAACAGCAGCAGCAGCAGTAGAAGCAGCTGCTGATAGTTTTTGTACTAGTCGCAAATTGTGCAACGGCAACAGTTTCTGATGTACCCCGCTACTAAGCCATTGCTAAGCCATCATCAAACATGCCACCTATATCTCAGTTGTTCATAATTGGTATGCAGCAAACCCTGCCATCAAAGGTTATTACTGTTGTTGTCGTTGGTGTTGGCGTTCTTGTTCTCGTTGTGTCCCAACTACCTTATTCCCTTATGATTGGAAAACCATCCGTGAACCAAACAACAGGAAACATCTGCTGGCAGCATCTGCTGGTCGCATCTGCCATGATCACTTCGTGTGAATCGCGACCTGGTCCACAGGTGCCCCGGGTTGGCAGGTCGCAGGAGATCTGCATTTGTAGACCATGGGTTACCAACAGCTTAGGATTAGACATGGCCTGCAGTTGCTGATGATCAATTCTATCGGTCAGTCTTGTGCGTACGTGTGTGTATATATATATATATGTTGACACTTATAACGAGTCATCTGTCATCAACAAATGCAATGTTTAAACATGCTCAATAACGATCAATAATTCCTGGATATGTTTCGTTGGTTACTTATGTTTACGTCTTGTAGTGATTTCACATGATTTCACCACCTAACCCGAAAGCAATCAGTGAGCTCGTGACCTTGTTGGCAAAGTTGCTTTTGAAGTGTTTGAGTCATGTCCATAGCCATCACCAGGGCCATCCAAAAGCAATGGCGATCTGGTGAACGGTGAAAAGGTGGATGGTGAGGTGAAAATCCCATCTAGCAGTTTGGTCACTGGGGGATGTTCACTAGGGACTCATCCCCATGTAGGTCACAAGTTACAAGACAGTCCACTGCGTGGTTCTTGACTCCGATGGTATGCTAGAAATCAGCCACACCACAATCACTGGTGGATAGGAACTGAGTAATTAACTACGGTCACTCGGACTAGCAAAGCAAACCGACCAAACAGTGCACTGTTGAGTCTACTGTTTGCCCCAGTCAACTCCCACTTGGGATGAGAACAAGCACTTGAATGCTATAGAAATTGCGATGTGCTCTTCCAAAAGTTCCACCAAAAAGACAACAGGTACCCCAAGTCATCGCCACGCATCGGGCTCCGTGAACCAACTTATGAAGCAAGCAGTTTCCATGGGCCCGCATTGGGTTCCACATGGTTCCACTTTTTGTTGATGGCATGGTTCAGCTGGCCTGTTGCTTTAACCTGTTCGGACAACAAACAGTCTCAACATTTTCAGTACATTAAAAATGTTTCATCGAACATGGTCATACGATCGGATAGTACCATCAAAACATGTCTAGCACATCTTGATCCTTGAGGGTGATGCTGACTATAGGTGCAGTTCCAAGATAAAATAGGGCCGCAAGAAAAATAGTGGTACAACTACAACATGTGAGTCGACGAATGCGCCCTAGCTTAACTGTCTATTGAAATTATTATAGAGATGTTGACACGTGTCCTTTCATATAGTCCTATAGTTGCTTTAGATTGTCTTCTTCACCAGTAGTCCCAGTCAGTATACCGTATGCCTTCGGTGTGGCAAGAAATGATGGGTGCAACCCCAACAAATACTGGAATACAATACAACTTTTGATGATGACAACTCCTTACAATGTGGATCTGTGTCAAAGAACCTCAACGGGATCCAAGTCACTTTGACAGCAGGCTTGGGGAGGAACATGGAGCGATTTCAGCGCTTGACGAGACAGTCTACAGGAGGGAGACCGTGAAGTTCTCAACTGCTACCAAAGCAATAGTCATCAAAGAAATCGATTGAACAATCTTTTAGGGTTGACTCTGCTGGCATTGAGTATTATGTATATATGTAAAACATACGTATACAAATCTATCTGCATAAACTGGTAGATGTAGATGCATGTCCACGAACATTGGTAGGGATAGACTGATGCCACTGCATATTTTAGTCACCAAAACAGCTGACTTCTATTGATTTCCATGGTTTGTTCAACCAGGTCCCGTATCTTCACCCAGGCACCGGACCCGTCATGGAGCATCGAAGAATGCCAAGGCTTCCTGTGATCAACAGAGGCAGGGCAATCGCTGTGGGGGTGCTAAAACTGGGGGTATCCCAGGGCATCAAATATCGCAGGGATATTTCAATGATTTTAGTGGTGATGATGATGATGATGATGATGATGATGATGATGATGATGATGATGGATCAGGCAGTATGCATCCATACTTAAATGTCAAATTGCGTTCAGTAGTTGGATGGTAGATGACTTGACTTTGTTGCGATCAATACCACAAGTAAATCATGCTGGGAAATGTATTTCATGTATGATTGGGTCGTGGTTGGTTCCAGCAAGTATTCACTGCTGAGAAAGGATTCACGAGAGCTGATATTGTTCAATCTCATCCTGATGAAAGCAGGCAGTGGGATGCGTTCTGTTTGCATGCTGCAGCATGTTGTGAAACAGCCAAAGAGCATCCTGATGATGACACCTATATCATGAATATGCGGCCAATCATCGTGGTTGTATCCTCTTGAGCATGGACATATCCTCTGGTACAGTAATCTAGCTAGCTGCAACATCCACCATGTGCTCTGACTTACTTGCAAATTGCCATATCCATTATGATGTGAGATTGAACAACTACATCCCTATCTTTATCTCTCTTGGTACTGATATGGTGTATCAATGCCTAAAGTCATGGTATGTCTTGGGTACAATATGTGGTCATCCCCTCTTTTGACTATTCATGAATGCTGACCAAAAGTACCTTCTTCAAATGGTGACCAAATGTTCTACCCACGACTTTTCATACACCATGGCGCCGTGGACCCCCCAATAACTGGTCGGTTTCCGGAAACTAGATTTTATTGAAAAACAATCCTAAAGATTTCTTTCAAGAGAATCATTTAAAATCAAAAAAATCATGGACAATAAACAAATCCTTTAAAATCAAAGAACATCCTGGACAACAAAACAAAATCATGAAACATCAAAAAAAATCAAAGAAAAAAACATGGAAAGTCAAAAAAATCAAAGAAAATCCACCAAACTAATCCTGAAGCTGTTTGGTTTCCTAACCTCCCCGGCGGCTACCGGTCGCACCTCCCACAGCTGTGGCGGGAAGCGAATGGCAAAGCTCGGTAGGCCCGGAGGTGCCGGCACCTCCGCGGCAGCCAGGCTCACAGGGGACCTACCAGGCTACCCTTGGGCTACCCTTGGGTTACCCTATCTTAAGGATGGTTAAGGATGATCAGTGGTGATCTTGTTGTTGATCACTATCATTGAGTGTACAAAAGCTCTTGGTGCCAAAGAAAATGCTCAATAACAAGTTGTGAACCACTGGTTTCTTGCTTCTCGATTGTTTACAGTGGCGATGGCTACTTTTATCATGTTCAACATTGGGGATATCTTTATAAACCCTAGATTCATAGATTTGATGGTCAATCCATGTCAATCACAAGCTACTACGAACTTTCTAGTGGCCCTTTGGGTATGGAGCCGCGCTGTAGTGCTACTTGGATGCTGCCTTCCAGTGGGCCCCCGTTGCTACACGGCCCCTCCCAGCGGCTGCTCCGCCCTCCAGGGGCCTCCTCTGTCCCGACCAATGTCATCTGGTTGGCCAGGAAGTTTCGGACCAGCGACATGTTCATCTCGGACCTCCAGGCTCACACGAGAAATAAGGCTGATATAGCCAATGATGATCTATGAGGATTATGATGGTTGATCAGCTAGAATGGTTGATCAGCTAGACTGGTTGATGATTTATGTAGAATGAGGGCCAAATGGTAAGAGCTAATAGCGAGGTTTGATGATTTATAATGTTTGATCAGCTAGAATGGTTGATGATTTTGCTTATTGATGGTTAATGATGGTTATTGATGCTTAGTGCTGGTCAGTGATGGTGTTTTGTGACAAATCGGGATCGCGACCAGCAGAGTCACACAGCATTGATCAACCATGCGCCATCAGGTGACATGTTCAAAAACGAAACTAAAAACTGTCTAGCTGTTGGGTTCATGTCCTTTCTTCATTATGTATCATTGTGTCATAAGTCATAAGTGTTGAAGAGGTGCTGAAATCAGAGCTTTTCTTTTCAGTAAACTACTAGGAGAATCTGTATGAAGGAACATTAGTGTTGAAACAACTGGCGACATTAAGGAAGATATGTGCGCATGCATGTGGGAACGAGCAGAGCCAGGTCGTTGCAGCTTCAAGTACCTTCCAAGCTGGGTGTAGTATGGTGTGGTGACCCTTGAAACAAAGGATGCTTAAAGAATACATATGAATACATTGAAATTTGCCAATGGTTGCAATCTGCTCTTCCAGAAATGTAAGGAAATAGGGCGTGATGCTTTGTCTCGACGAGTAGCCTCCCCATCTCCCAGACCGCTGGGTCGATATGGCCTGCAGTCAGTAACCACACTTCCCTGTCACAGAAACCTTGATGAGTTTGTAGAGTGTGTAACAGCACAGCTCCTAACCAGTCCTGAATGCTTATTGTTGTCGTTGATGGACTAGTTGTGCTTATCTTTCACAAGAGTTGCAATTAACAATGAGAATCAGTGACCACATCGTGACCAATATGGGATAATGATGATCCGTTGAGCAAAATTCAATATTCAATGTCATTCAAGCACCAGCAAATTCTGCGTCATTCAAATCATCAACCACACAAATCTGGAACATTGCACTCTCAGATTATCCACGTATGATATGGTGACCTATTTTCATCCTACTATTTGGTGACCTACATTCATCCTGTGCTGTTTCCCATCAAAATTCACAAGCCATGTTGCAACACCCCTGCTCCACAGATCCGGATGTGAAGCTCCGCCGGCCTCAAAACCTCCAAGTTTTGCTGAGACTTGAAGCCTTGGTCCAGGGCTTTGTGGCTCGCAGCGTTCGGCTTGCGTTGCCCATCTGGTGCCCCCTGAAACGGGCACCATCCAAGGATCGGTTGAAGTAGGGAAACCCGTGGAAACCCAAGCGTTCTTGGAGGTGCTTCCCATTACACATCCATATCATGACAAAGCTTCACAAGCACTAGTGCTATGTGAATAGCAAAAACTAGTGCTAGATATGGTATTCCAAAGCGTTCCATACTTGTAGCAAAAACTAGTGCTAGAAGTATTCACCATTGTGCTACAGCCAGAAACAACACCAACTCATCAACAATGCCTACCAAACCAATCATCAATTTTTTAACCACATGGTGGTTGCAATGGAATGCAATTGCCTTGTTTCATCAATAATCAAACCAAGAAGAAATCTTATGAGATATAATTGGCGGATTACAAATCTTAAGAGATACACCAACAACAGCAGCAACGCAACGACCCCAGACATGCTCAACGGCTGGGCTTCCGCGCAAGATGCCAAGATGGTGGGGAACAGGATGGCCTTACCCCGGTCGTCCATGAAGTAATACAACGGCCTTAGAGGATGGTGTTCTGAATCGAGGCATGGCAGCATGTCAACTTCTAAGGTTTGAACAAGGCAAGACCAAATCTATGTGATATACCTCACAATATTCCAGTTTAGTATCAGGAGAAAAGTCTAATTATTAACCAATCCCAATCCTTATCTGCTTGATGACTGGAGTATTTTCCGTAGCTGATGCCCTTGCTGAGCCGAGAGACAGTGATGCCAGACGCGCCAGTAGAGCCTGACCCTCGCCGTAGCAGAGAATGCTTTGGTTTTCCGGCGCCTGCAAACAGTAGAAACCTCGGCACGATGCGTGGCCGCACTGCGTTGGGGCTGCCGGCTGTGGCACACACGACTACGCATGACCAAGCATAAAAATAACATGATGGCATGATAGCCAACAAAATGATGTTGTTAAGCATCCCTCATGGTACAATCAATAAAAATGATTGCATGACAAGCACGGTGTGGTGAATAAAGATACCGGAGACCCATCCATTCCGTGGATTGTCATGGTTGATATTGATTCTTAGTTATGCTAGTATATCACTTATGTTGACAACCATAGTGATGCGAGTACTGATTATCGGCTGTGGCATGAACACGACCTCATATCTTGATTGTCATATTAATATTGATTATCAAATCTGCTATGCACATTCCCTCACCTGAGTGTTTCTCAAATTCGGGGGCCCCCAAAGCTTTATATTATCATTCATTGCTTCTGAAACTAAATAGAACTAACTCATGTTTTTTCAGCGCAAAAAAAAAACATCATGGTGATTTTTTCAGCGCTGAAAAAAACCAGCAAGTCTTGAGGTTCCATGGCTTGAGAAGCCCAGCCATATCGCTGCTTCTTGGCCACCTGCTGCCCTCTGAGGCGGCGCCCTGCGTAGCCCTCTGAGGCCTCCGCCCAGCAACACCACGGCTTCCTTGGCTGCGCACCCGAGATTTCTCTCTGAAGATATCAGTCATTGGCTCAAACATTCTTAGTTGTGAGCCATTACTATTCATTGATCTTGAGTTTGTGATTCCGAATTCTATTGACGTTTTCATTTGTGATTCTTAGTGTGACAGATTGACTTAAGAGAATTAACGTGCAACTGATTCTTGAGTTGGTGATCTTGGAATTGTTGTCATTGATATTAATATGTTCAATTAGTATTGATTAGTAGATCTGCTGAATGCTTCGTATTTCAAGCATCAACCATTCAATGATTCCCAATTCACTTTATGTTTGCATCCTTGTTCAAGATCCGGGAATCGCCAAGCACCTATCACCATCACGGGTTGCTCCCCAGGGGCGCAAGCTACGAAGGTACCAGTAGCCATTGAAAGAAGATCCAGCAGTTGAGAACCCCTCCCAATTTTTAAATCACAAGCTATTTATATCTAGCTATGAACTTAGGTTAATGATCCATTAATATTGGCAATATGATAGTAATGTGGCGGTAATATGGTGGTAATATGGCAACAATATGGTGATAATATGGTGGTAATATGATAGTAATATGGTGGCAGTATCAGTATGGTGGTTGGATATAGGGACCTCATCAATTGAATCCCTAAACCCAAAGCCACAACAAACGCCACACAAAGGCCTGAGACGGCTGGAAACACTCATAGCAGATTTGTTTCTTTAGTCATGCTTTTAGCTAATCTCGTTCGCGACTTGAGAGTGTAGTGTTTTGCAGCTTGATAACCGATTGAACAATGACTGTTTGAAGTTTGAACTTCGTTGAGATAAGATGGCAGAGAACACGTGAACACCATACACCACCAGAAAACGCGTGACTTGGAAACCCATCAAAACCTGTGAGCTTGCTGTTTGGTGGTCAAAGCTTAGGGCTGTTGCTATATCCGATCGAAGCAGCTGGATACCAAATCGCCCATTCTCCCCACTGGGCATGGGGATGCCACCAGCTGATCCAACCACTGCCGCTACTGGACTGATGTGGCTGCGAACCCATGAACCTTTCAACTTGGGGATATGGAAGCCCTGGTTCCAAGCTGCTTCGTTGGTTAGTGATCTGGTGCAGCATCTTACCTCCCATGATATTAGAAACTGATCAGTACGCTGTCACTACTTCACAGATCTGTAAGATGTAATCAAACAATGAAACACACACTTATTTTTCTGATATGATTGAACTTCCTATCTTCATTGAAGAACATGTGTTCACTCTTCAATCTTCAATGTTGAACACATTGACCCAGGCATTGACCTTGCGGCAAATGGCTGCCCCAGCTCCAACAGGGTCCCAGTCACGTGTAGCAGGTCGCTTTCTTCGGCTTGACCTGTCGACGAGCTGAGCAAGGTACTCTGCGACGGGGTAACTTGTGTGATGACGTTTCCTCCAAATTCATGGCTTTCACTCTGAGAAAGAGGTCTTTGAGGTTGTTTAGGGGACATGACCTTTATGGATACATAGATACGTCATTTTGTAATGCAAAATATATCATATATCCATTGGCTTATGTACGCACGCACACAAGTTTGTACTTGTTACTCTACGCATGCTGACCCAAAGCCCATGCCCCAACATTCAGTTCTTACTCCTTCAAGTCTCCAATCCAAGCAATGCGGATCTGTTCAGTCTCAAAGAAATGATCGTATCTTTCAAGACAAACATGCCCACCTTTGGTGTTTTTTTTTCAAACCATCATCTTGCAGGATACATCTGAACGAAACATCTTTATTTCGAGACAAATACATATACTGATCACAGGCGGATCAAGTACAAAATTAACATGGTCGTTAAACCTGTCATGGTTCATTTAACCATCCCTAGCCCTCCAACCATCCCTAGCCATCAACCAACATGACAGTTTAGAATCGACCCATGGCTAGGGATGGTTAAATCAACATGGCTAGGGATTCTAAGCCATCAACCATCCATAGCCCTGCAACTGCGAACTCTGAGCCCCCACGATCTGTCCCCACGCTCGTGCGCTGCAACATGGCCTTCGACGCATCTAGCGTATCAGATTTCGGCGAACCCCTACACGCTCGGAACCAACCAAACAACCAAACCACACCAACCAACCACTCGTTCTTTCTGTAAGCTTTATTTTTGTATCTTTCAAACATACACTTACTCAGTATATACCCAATAATCATATAGATACACAGTATATATACCAAAAACGAACTACAGCAACCACCCATGCTTCCTATGGTTGTTACTTTTGTACATAGATATTCATTATGTGTTATTGATTTAATACATGATAAATCTTCACCATTCCATATACCCTCTGGTAAACTAACATGGCGATGGAAAATCCACCAATTATTGATGGTTTCCCAGGGTTTCTCTACAAGGTCTGGTGATTTTCCAGCCGGCCATGGTAGTTCACCAGAGGGTATCCCTCATGAAATTGGTTGGTCAAGAGCTTGACCCATAGCCAAACAGTTGGTATATCCACCACTATTGAGAGGTTCCATTGCCATGTTAGTTCACCAGAGGGTATTCACCCATCATTTCTGTTGATTACTTCTCTTCAGTGACGGCTGACATCACCAACCGACGAACCCAACCGAAGGCAGCCCCGCCTGAAGGCCCACTGGGCTTCATCATACTGGGAGGCAAACGTGCCACACAGTAGTCCAACAAGGAAACCAAAAGGTGATAGAACTCCTGGCACCGTGGTGCTCGCGGCGCGATGCGCAAGGCCCGGCAGGGCGCCTGTGGCAATGATTCGTATATTGTGTTGTTCTTCTGATCAGTTGATCTGGTGGGTGTTGTTGTTGTTGTTGTTGTTGTTGTTGTTGGTGTTGTTGTTGTTGTTGTTGTTGTTGTTGTCGTTGTCGTTGTCGTTGTTGTTGTTGTTGTTGTTGTTGGTGGTGGTTGTTGTTGTTGTTGTGTTTTGTGGAGGTGGTGGTTGGTACAGAACAATCAAAATGGAACAGATCTAGCCAGGAATAAACGCATCCACAGGCATCATGGCTGTGGTATCCAGGTCTTTGTTACTTCCACCAATATGTGCAGAACATGGCAGATACGCTTGAGATTGCGATCTACCCTTGACAATAGTTGATGACAGGGTATGATAGAAAATCATACTAAACCACATCATAGATACGTGCCAACTCCGGAATGAAATATGGGTTTGTCCAAAGCCACTCTGTACCTCTCAGATTCTAGCAGCAAGAAGTAAGCTGTTTGGTTTGTAAGTAGATAACCGTGGGTCGCCCCATTGATAAAGCAATCTCAAATAATTTTCATGAGTTCCATCATACGACTCAACTACAACGTAGTTGCTGAAATCGTAGAGCATTCTTAATTCTACTAAGAACTCCGGTGGTGAATTTTGGCAACCTCTCCCATTTTGTCACATGCATTCCAACAAGACATAGATCACAAAAAAGAAACTCATAACACATCATAACACATATATTTTAGAATTGCCGTATCTATTTCAACTATTTCATTTTGGAACGGTGCTTATTTCAGCACATTGCCACCATAGCATCTCAGCTGGCCACACAGGCGTGGCGGGGCCCTCCTGTTGTCTGCTGGCCCCCAGGGTCTTTTGCACTGTGGGCAAATCCTGGGTCACGAGCAGCTAGGACGGTAGACTTTAATGATCGACTGGATGAAGATGAGCTGGATCCATGCATTGCGATCAGTAGGGGATCAATAAATGGACATGGCAATAAATGATGGACATGATGAACAAATATTAAATGATGATGAATTGCGGGACCAATGAATGATCTTTAGAAAAGCTCGTGTAAACGAGAGCTATGATGTGCGCTCTAGCATGGAATACTAACATTCATCCTGTAGCAAAGTATTCCTTTTTGTGGTTGGATGATCACCTGGAGATTAAAATGCGCCATCCAAATCATCCACTTCTGAGCTATCCTGACAAAATCTTTCATGCAACATCATGCAACCCCCGGGGACCGTACAAATGATCAGTGTTTAATTCGAGTGAGAAACCAGCAAATTGTGGATAACAATATTCCGTGTGTCATGCACGATTAAGGTCACCAGCTTCTACTAGTTCCTTGGGAAACCAAATCGTCCACTTGGAAGTGCAATTAGCGGACCTAGTCTGCACCAAATCCAAGAGCTGTATGGATTGGCTTGTACGAGAAGATTCTTAGCCCCCCGGGTTCGCGAATATCAACCTCAGCAGATTATATGCTCATCCATCCGTGCAAGAACCTTAGTTCATCCTGGTTATAGCCACAGCTGGTCATAGCGCAGCCAGTCCACCGTTGCTGGCACAGATGAGTTCACCCTGCCGTCAGATCGCCCATCCCCTGAGAGCCCCCGGCGATGCGAGCAATGTGATTCAGGATCCTCACTGCCTTGCGACGAGCTCCGAGACAGGGAATCACCAGCCACCCCGGACCAGGCATGTCTGGTACCGGATCGGTGCGCCTGTGAGGGGAATGGACCAGTTACATTTGGATCCTCAAATGCCCCTTCCAACAAAAGTGGCTATGAATGGGATGGTATACCACCACCGAGTTGAAGCATACCTTAGAAGATAGATCCTAAAGGCAGAACCCTGTAATGGGAAACTGTCCTTGACCGTAGGAAGGATGGCAACAACCTGTGACTTCTGATTCCATCAAATCATATTCCATTATCACTGTCACACCTTACCTTCATCACATATCATGCCATATCATCACCCATCATCTCACCCATCAGCCGTCCCGGCAGCTCACCATCGGCACCACCTCGTGATGTCCCACCCCCACGGTGAGGCACCTGCACACAGAGAGAGATCACGGTCTGTGGCAACTTGGCGCCCTTCTCTCTTCGCCCCTCCGATAGTAAGATGGACACCAGGATGCCCACCACACCTCAGCGGAGATGCTGGGTCCATGGGTGCGGTGCAGCCCTTGAGCCATGCAAAAATCAGCACTTTCATGGGGAATCCAACTGTTTTTGGGAGTAATTACATCGTTAATGTACAAGAACCATATACATCTATGACGACCATAGTGATAATCTCTCCCTCATATCAAGTTGCTTGATACATGTTCATCCCAAACAATAACTAGCATCTCACAATCTTCACAATCTTCAATGATGGGCCACGTTATGCCAGGCAATAAATATTGATACTAGTGGTTTCATTCTTGCTAGTAGTCACCAATTAAATCCGTATGAACATCAGAGGTTAATCATCAATGGATAATTGAAATGGCATGTGTCTGCTTTTGAAATTTGGCTACTGTAATTAATGCTAATTATCATCCATGAGACTTCGTTATCGGAGACATACCAGCAAACGAAGCCTCTGCTATACTGTGGTTGCTGGTTATGAATGGTTATTATTTTGTAGTATCAACCATTGTCAGCCATTACCCAGCGTTATCAACGCGTACTTAAAGGTTATTCAAAGGTTCATTAGCTAATCTGAGCCCCGGATTAATAAAACCCTACAAAATAATATTAAAAAATTTCAAAAATCATTGATTTTTTTGATTTTTTTAATCTTCGTTAATGAATTCGTAATTTACTTTTAATCTTCGGTTCCGTGATCATGCAGCTAAACACCCCTAAATAATACTTTTTTTTTCGGGTTTGAATGTTTTTTACCGTTTCAAGTGTGTTTGAAACAAATAAGTCTGAAGCCGGAATTCCGAAATTCAAATATTTTAATTATTACTTGATTGATTTTATTAGTTAATTTATTGATTTCTTTCATTTATTAACTAAATTTGTTCATCTCAAGTTGATTAATTAACCAATTAACTAATGCATCAGCAAATGCCTCTCACCAGCTGCACTGGAACCCTCTAGAACATCATTGATTATCATCTGCACTGCAACCTTCCAGAACCTCTCACCAGGTGCACGGGAATCTCTGGAACCTCATCAACTACCTGCACTGCAACCTGCCAGAACCTCTCACCAGGTGCACGGGAATCCTCTCTGGAACCTCATCGAAAATCATCTGCACAGCAACCTTCCAGAACCTCTCACCAGGTGCACGGGAACCCTCTCTGGAACCTCATCGACTATCATCTGCACCGCAACCCTCCAGAACCTCTCACCAGGTGCACTGGAACCCTCTAGAACATCATTGATTATCATCTGCAACGCAACCTTCCAGAACCTCTCACCAGGTGCACGGGAACCCTCTGGAACCTCATCCACTACCTTCACTGCAACCTGCCAGAACTTCTCATCAGGTGCATTGATTGATTCATTGATTTTTATTTTTGTCACTACCTGCCTGTGTCTCACAAACGACAATTTTGAGTGTTTTTATTAGTTAATTTATTGATTGCTTTCATTAATTAACTAATTTTTTTCATCTCAAATTGATTACTTAACCAATTAACTACAGTAATGCATTAAGCGAATTGAAATTAACTAATTAATTCATGAATTAATTCACTATTTTTTTTTAAGAGTTAATAAACTAATGAATCAGGATTCAGTGAGTCGAATCTAATTTATTAATTAATCTAATAATTTGATTAATTAATTAATTAAATAACTAATTGACTAATTGAACTTTATTTATTAATTAATTCATTAATTAATTAATTAATCAAATCATTAATTCATTAATTAAAGCGAATCAATGTACCTTCATTTTGTTAATTAATCAACCGAGTGATCAATTCCTTTTAGCATGATTAATGAATTAATTAATTAACTAATGATTCAACTAACCACCCTTTGATTAATTAATTAATTAATTAATTTAAATTGAAGCACCGAGTGCTTTACAAGCCACCGGTGTGGTCGTC
>VSDK01006892.1:106409-118271 GCA_009767595.1 Symbiodinium kawagutii | reverse complement strand
AGTTGCTGCCTTTGTAGTGCCATTGATGGAAGAGACGTATGATGCTGATGTTTTGAACGTCAACACATGAGAGCAGACGTTTCACCTAGTTAAGGACCCATGTGCCCTTTGTGGTTTGTGTGGTTTGTTCGTTTTTTTTTGGGGTGGTTTGCTGGTTGTTTGTTTTTTTCGTTTTGGCTTGTTGTCTGGTCCGCTTTGTGATTGGTTTATGGGCGCTTTCACTTTTCATCTTCGCAGTCTGTACCTGTGACCGAGGCTCCGCACCACAACGGCGCAACACCAAGCAAAAAAAAAACCCTTGAATTCGGATTCTTGGCTGTTTCATTGCCCGCAGCCTTTGAGCCAATGCGGCGCGCCGGTGGAAAAAATGTTGTTGTTGTTGTTGTTGTTGTTGTTGTTGTTGTTTGGTTGTTGGTTGTTGGTTGTTGGTTGTTGGTTGTTGGTTGTTGGTTGTTGGTTGTTGGTTGTTGGTTGTTGGTTGTTGGTTGTTGGTTGTTGGTTGTTGGTTGTTGGTTGTTGGTTGTTGGTTGTTGGTTGTTGGTTGTTGGTTGTTGGTTGTTGGTTGTTGGTTGTTGGTTGTTGGTTGTTGGTTGTTGGTTGTTGGTTGTTGGTTGTTGGTTGTTGGTTGTTGGTTGTTGGTTGTTGGTTGTTGGTTGTTGGTTGTTGGTTGTTGGTTGTTGGTTGTTGGTTGTTGGTTGTTGGTTGTTGGTTGTTGGTTGTTGGTTGTTGGTTGTTGGTTGTTGGTTGTTGGTTGTTGGTTGTTGGTTGTTGGTTGTTGGTTGTTGGTTGTTGGTTGTTGGTTGTTGGTTGTTGGTTGTTGGTTGTTGGTTGTTGTTGTTGTTGTTGTTGTTGTTGTTGTTGTTGTTGTTGTTGTTGCTGTTGGGTTGTTGGTTTCTTTGCATTTTATTTCGCTTTGGGTGATTTGCAGATTTCGCAGATGCACGTTGAACAAAGAAGGAAGAAGGGACAAAAAGTGCATCGTTCAAGTCTGTATGCTTTGCACGTGGGCAGATTCGGATCAAGGTGGAAGAAAAAAAAATTGCGTTCATAATGGGCCTGGACCTAATACGCACTGGAATGCGTTGTATGGATTTTTCCCGATCGTGATGGACTATGTTTTTTTTTCCCGGTGAGGATGATTGGTTTATGGATCGGGATGATAAAATGCTGATGCTTGGCGGATTGCGGCGTGGATCGCGAAAAAGTTGCCCTGTCGTTTGGTTTGCCAGTGTGATCAATATGGTTTTTTGGGTTTTTCGTTTGGGGGTGGTTTTGGTTGGTTTGGTGTTTTTCCCTTGTTCTTGGTTGGTTGGTCGGTGCTTTTAGTGGTTTGTTTTTTGTTCCCATGGTTGATCACCTTGAATTCAGCGTCAGTTTCATTCACCGTTGTGCGACTAACCACGTGACCAAGGTTTCGAGCCACAATGGCGCCACCACTCGCAAAAAAAAACATTTGTGTTACCACCACTACAGAAGGCAAACCGCAAACATATACCATGATTTCCTTTGATCAAAGTTGGGCCGCAGTGCCACCTCATCTTTTTCCGGACGGCCATTTCCTCAGCCAAAACTCTTTATTGCGCTGGCCTGTTGAGCAAGAATGCGTCGGACATGCTGTCTATGGAACCCAATGAGTGGTTGCCAGTCTAGAGGGGGTAGACTCACACAAAATAGCTTTACAGCCTTATGGTCTGACAACCAATGCTTTGGCATTTGCGGAGTCAAGCAACCGATGCATGTTGATGGCAATATTATTAGGGCAGTTTAATTTTGAGCCAAGGCGCTCGGGCTCAATTGGAAAATTACCATAAATTTGCGTTTTTTTTTGAAGGTGTAATTTGCAATTGTTTGTGGATGGTGTTTTGGGGCTAGGTTTGGTTCCACCATTTGTTTTGCTTGGTTGGCCCTTGTTTTGGCTTTTATTTCGGTGCAGCATTTCAGCCTTTACTGCGATTTTGACTTAGTGTTCCCCCAAAAAATCCAAGCAAGTGAATAATTGAACTATCATGTTTTTTTTTGCTTTTTGTTTTTCTCTATACCGTGAACAAATTTTCGACGTTTTGGTGCTGTTGAAGCGGCTCCTTTTTCACGCTTGCTAAGGCTGAAAACGGAGTAAATAGATGCTGCGCCATGTTTTGGATGAATTTTTTTATTTCATGTTTGATGTTTATTTATCCCCAGAACAGGTTCGAAATAAAGTCAGCAATTATTTCTGCTAGTGGTGTTCTCGTTTGGCCTCAGCTTCCATTGGTTCATTTTTTTCCTTGTGCTTCCATCATCGTCCTTATCCTCCCACATATGCTGTTAGAAGACTTTAACGGGTGGGTTTGTCCAGTCCAATATTGTTTGTGTGACAGTCGGGCTGTTCCAGGCTGAAAAAAACAATCAAATCCCTTCCCTTTTTGTTCTTCGTCATTTACATCAACCATCGTTGGTACTGTTCAACCATTGTTTGTATTGGTAGTATTTTACGTCAATTTTCAGCCATTGTTAGCATTTGTCGTCTTTTCTCATCGGCTAGTTGTTCACCACTCGTATCCCATTGTACTGCGAGATCCGGCGAGATCCCAACGTTGCCTGACTCCGTTATCGAACTGTGTGCACAAGCGGTGGAACTGATGGAAGGATTGCAATTATGTTAATAGTTCTCTTTTTTAATTGAAAAAATACTATTTCATTGAAACGCATGTCAAAATATAGTAGCTGGAGGAAACATGAAGATGGAGGGCAACTCGGGCCTTTGGACGCACACATGGTGAATCAAATGAATGATACGCCAACTCTGCCTCAGAGTGTTTTTTCAAAGCAATTGTTTTAAAATGCGATTTTTTCGAGCATTTTCAAACGCAATTTCACAACTTTATCTGTGGCGATCGCTGAGCGGATGCAGTCTCGAAAGATGGCCCTTGGCCCTTGGCCGTTGGGGATATCCACTTTTTGTGTAGTTCCTCACGCGATTTGAAGGGTTTCCGCATGTTGCATTACAGAAGATCTTGCTGCATCCATGGCTGGAGCTGCTGTTGTTGGGTTTGAGAGCCACAGGTGAAGTCCTTACACAGAGCTGTGTAAGGATGCATTTATGCTTGGTACTTTTGCTGGCATCCTGATGCTGATCTGCTCAAGTATTGGTGCATCCATGGGTAGGGCGGGACGATCAAATACCAGCAACGCCCGGTGAGGGCCAGTGTCTCAGCGGGTGAGGGCGTCTCAGCGTGGTCACAATGTCATAAATGTAGTTGAGCCACCTGTCCCGTCAAAAGTTAAAAGTTGTTTTTAGTAACGATTAGGAGGTGATGATCCTTGAATTTGCTCAGAGTTGGACTGCAAGAATCATTGGCGGCAGATCCAAAACAGTGGACCAACCAACACTTTGCCATGCATAGTTGGTGTTTTCCTGTCAAATACTAGAGTGAAGGATCTTTTGATAACCATCGGTAGACCATTTATGAACCATTACATACTCATCAAACGAACCTTACCCACCACCATAATTTCTGTAATCAGCCAAAGTCAAATGATACAAACCAAATGCTTTGGAGGTGCCCAAATAGCTTCTGTAATCAGGTACAGTATCAACCATTAGGTTAATTAATGATGATTGGTTATAAGGATGATGATTGGTTATAAGCCATGGTTAATGATGATTGGTTACCTATGACCCAAAAAAGGAGGTGCTATGCTGCTTCGCTTGGGCACGTCTTTCGTGTGCGCCGGGTCAGAAGCTCTGCAAGACTCAATAATCAATCAGCAAGGTTTGTTCGCACACCTGGACATATTACTACATAGATTTATATATATATAAATATGTAGATAGATAGAAAGATAGATAGATAGATGGATGGATGGGTGGATAGATAGATAGATAGATAGATAAATAGATAGATAGATAAATAGATAGATAGATAGATAAATAGATAGATAGATAGATAGATAGATAGATAGATAGATATTTATATACATATTATTTATTTATTCATGTATTTATTTATTATTTATTTGTTTGTTTATCTATTCATTCATTCATTTATTTATTTCTTTATTTGTTTATATGTATATCTATACGCACGTATACGTCAATGACACAGCAACCTTTGGCATTCTGCCCGTGTCGGGCTGGGGCAGTGGGGCCATGAGAATCGTTCAATGCTGCGACCCCTGTTTCTTGCCACTCGCCAACGCATCCGTCCCAAGGCTGGATGAGCGCACCCACTGTTTGATCCTCAATGGTGGAACGATCTGCTTTTGGTGGTGGATTTTGAACCAAAATTCGGTCCCTGAAAGATCTGTCGAGCTACATTTCTGGATTTGGTACCTGAGAAAACAAAGCTCACAGTCTGTGTCTCTCCGGAAACCAGGACAGCTGTCTGCAAGGTTCTAAGAAAACGGCGCAGGTTTCTGATGTTGTTTAGCCATCTTAAGAGTGAGCATCACTTCTCAGTGGCAGTTTAGCGAAACACCAAGGAAAGCTAACGGGCACTGTGATGTCACTTATATTTATATGTATTGGTACGTTTTCTAGATGATCGACAAATAGACCAAGAACAAGATGGATAGATTGCGCACTTGAAAATTTGGGGTATATATCGTAGCCACGGACAACACCCGTTTTGAAATAGTTTGGCTAAAAGCAATCAATATGGCCAAAGCTGTATTATATGCAACATCCCAAGAATCAATGGTCTATGCTGTGTTTGGTGTAGACAATATGTCATTGTGTTTGCTTTGTTTTTACATAGGCACCGTGAAAATGTCATACAGGCGGGTGTCTCTGCTGGAAAGTGCTTGGAATGACTTTGCCCATGTCCACCTGATTCGTTGATGATGATGATGCTGATGGTGATGATGATGATGATGATGATGATGATGATGATGATGATGATGATGATGATGATGATGATGATCCGTGGGTTCGTTCATTCCTTCGCCTGTTCGACAATTTGCTCATTTAAGTTGACTTCTTCATCTGGGAATTCCTCTGCGATCTGGTTGGCAAATTCATGGAATGCCCAGCGTGGCCAGGGATGAGTCGACGTTGGGCCCAGGTACCAGAACGAAGCGGGGATGGTGAAGCAGTGCCATTAACCCCAGGAGGTGGGGATCGGACATGGAAAGCGGTGAGCTCGCACGGGAAGGGAAGGGAGATCGGTGTAGGGGATCTCTGTAGCTGGCATCTCCATACGCCGGGGCGCTCTTGCTGGTGTCAGGGAGACTTCCTGCCCGATGTTTGAACAGTTTCAATCACAGGTGCCAGAGTTACCTGAGGACGCAGCCAACTATGCCGTTTTGAACGGTGGACAAATCTTGACGGAACAATAGTCAAGGTCAACGAGATTCTGCTAGCAGTTGACTATCTCACCATGGTGATCGTGTTGAAATCCCAGCCTCATGTGAGCTATAGCCAAGATGGATGGATCTTCGACTGCTGAACAAGGATTACCGCTAGAAGCGATGGTAAGCATCAGCGATATCTAGAAATTGTCAGCAACTTGGCAGTGCATGGGGATGTACAGTCTAGAAATGCGCGATGGATGGGAATGTGGCTCCCTTCCAAACAAACATGGTGTTTATTGCCAAGCAGCAGCGTGCACTTCTTTTTTAACCAGGGTTGGACAATTCATTGTGATGGAGACAGCCGCCAAGAACTATTTCTGCTCTCTATTCATGTACAGCCTGAACTGCGGGTGTTCAAGAGCAACGGTTGGTGAATGGAAATGATCTTTGGGAAATCATCTTTCACTAAGGCCTTTGGTTTAGTCATCAGCAACGATTGACAATCATCAGCCATTCTTGTTGGTTATATCATGTTATAGCCTTTGTTAATCATCACTATTATCCATCACTAACAGCTGAAACTCCAATGATAGTTGAGGAAATCATGATTTTCAACCATCATTAACTCTTGGAACCTCGTTGCTTGCCAATGTAAAAACCCATATATCAGTGATATCCTTTACTCATCATCATTAATCATCATTAACAGCTGGAACCTTGTTAATCATCATTATTCATAATCCTCATTCTTAATCATCATTAACAGCTGGAAGTCCCAGCAAACCCATTGGAACCTCATGTTTTGTTGGGAGGCAGACCATGTTGTGACCAAAGGCATGGCTAACTGCCCCAGCTTCGCAGTCCTTCAACCGGGAGCCACCGGGAGCCCTCCTTTGGCCGATCCTGCCGCCATTTTGAAGGCCGGGCCGAGCTGGGTCACCGAAGATGTTTGATCGAACAGAATGTAGCGATTTTTTTGTTTGGATATCGATTTTCTATGAGACTAATAGGAGAATTATGTTTTGAATTGCTACAGAATGTAGCAATTTTTTTGTCTGGAGAACTGGAGAACTATTTTTTGTTTTGGAGAACATGTTGAATTGTATTTAAGTTATTTTTGATCAATCGATTTAGATCGATCATGATCAGATTTTTTTTGATTTATTTGTTTTGGGATATCGATTTGCTATGAGACTCTTATGTTATAAGACTCATTGATTGGCATAGGATGTTCTCTCACTCCACTTCAGCTGCGTTGTGAAGTGCCACTGTATGCATCAAGTGCCAATTTGGCACAGTGCCAGCGCTTTTATCTTTTTTGTTTTGAATATGCTCATCATTTGGGGGGATGGTAGGCACGTGTGTAGATCTGTAGATCCAAGATCCCCAACCTGACACGTTCGCGTCGTCAACATGGCGACATATTTGGGGATACCAACCAACAAGCCATCAGGTGGATATCCCAAATGTAGATCTGTTCAGCGATCAAACAAACCAACATCAGACGATCAAGTAGTGAAGTGAAACCGCGGTGCTGCCCTGACTATTCTGTGGCAGTTGCAGGGGCAAGAGAGCCAGTGTACACGCAGCAATGATGTTGTAGAGGCTCTCTGGGGGCATATCCACTGTTGATGGAATGAATGAAGTGTCGTTCGCAGCAACGAGGGCTGAATGGGAATCAACAACCAAACCCTGAAATCACAGATGAACCGGTGTTTATGTCCACGCCTTTTCTCACTACTGGTTGGTATTGTGGCTGTCCAAGCTGTTGCGTAAGTATCATCAGCGTCATCGTCATCGTCATCGTCATCGTCATCTTCATCATCATCATCATCATCATCATCATCATCATCATCATCATCATCACCAGTTAGAAGTGGATGCTACCGGTATCCCGACATGTCTGGAACATTTATAGAACTATTGGTTCATGTCACTGTGTTGTACAACCAAGACTCGGTTTCAGACTGCCTTAGAGATGAGAGAGCTGTTATGAGAACCAGTAGCAATGTTCCGCACACAAAGTCTAGCTCTTCTTGATCACCACAGAGTCTGTTACCAATAAGATCCGATCAAATATGGGTGTTAGGGGTTGATCCTGGTTCCCCGTGGTTGATCCTCATCTTGTTGGACGATCCTGAATGATGATGATACATGCAGGTTTCTCAAAATAAGGGACCCCAAAAATGGATGGTTCATTACTATAGATATGGTTAATAAAGGATGATAACTGGGGGTACCCCTATGACTTGAGAAACACCCAGGTGCTGATTGATCCTCATTTGGTTGGTGAATCTGCTTGTTGATGCATGGCCTTCCTGCAGCGTCGTCAGGTCGGCTGTGCCATTGTTGTTGGCTGTGCGCAGGCTCTAGAGGCAGCGGGTGCTGGGTGGCGAATGGTTGGTGGTTGTAAGGGATACTAACCAAGAATAATCGACCGGGGGACATTACTAGCGACCAGGGCAATTACCAGCTAAGGGATACTATCTTAGCAAAGTTAGGGGACATAACTAGGGCAACTACCAGCTAGGGTATGCTGGATAAATCTATCGGGAAATGGCTGATGAACAACCTTAATGTATAACCAGGGGGCCTCATCTTGTATTAATTGATTCGTGTGGATCCATTCATGGTCCCAAAGTATTACCATGATGGTGATCCATTTGTGTGGATGCGTTTGTGGTGGTGTGTGTGCATCGATGTACCCGAGTCATTTCGATGTATTGTGCGGAAATGAGCATATTTCTTCGAGGGAAAGCACGAATGTTCCGGTATCCCTAGGACACGCAGTTGAGACGAACACCGAACATGCTGGTTGATCATAGTCAAGGAGGATTCTACTGCCTTGTGAATTTTGGCTGCATTCACCATCCGGAATTGAAGTAGTCCTCGGTGCGATCGAAAACTGACTTCAGACGGAAAATTGTTGCATGGTGGTCATCCTTGGTAGCCCAAAGTAGCTTTATGACCTAACTTCTAGGTCTCGAGCAACCCAAGGCTGTAAGTTGAACGGCAGCCTGGGAGTTGCCATGATTTTTTACTGGTGATGAACCCTTCAAGTGGTTGTGTAAGCAAACCATTATTCTCATCACCTCTTCACCAAATTGTGCGGGTGCACCACGACCATGAACATTCAAAAATTGAAACATAGGTCTTGGCGATTGCTCGTCGTCATTGGCCAAAAAGAGAGTTGCCGACGACAAAACAGAAAGAAGAAGAAGAAGAAGAAGAAGAAGAAGAAGAAGAAGAAGAAGAAGAAGAAGAAGAAGAAGAAGAAGAAATAAGAAGAATAAGACGAAGAAGAAGAAGTTCAAAAAACGGTTGCCCTTTTGGTGGATTAACCCCGTGTAATGAAAAATCGCTTGCTTTTCTCATTTTCCATTTCCAAGTGCTTATCGAGGGTAGTAGGTAATCTTAGCAGAGGTGACAGGTTATCACAGATGATGATGGCTCATAACTTGTTGATAGCTAGTGACTTGTTACTGGCTTGTTCCTAAATTGTTCATAACTCATTTTGGGCCTCACAGCTTGTTGGTCACCAAGCTTCAATGACATGCATCACCATGGCTCGCTTGCGCCGTTGTGGGCCACACCTTGTCATCAAAAAGCTAGGATTCCCAGGGGATAGTTGAATACAAGAGGATCATAAGAGGTCTGAGTATTCTGAGTATCCACATCATGACCAGGATTATCAACAGAATCATGCAAATCATCGCTAGGCATCATGAACCAGTGAGTATGTGGAAGTCACGAAGCATCTTCGCAGTTTTGCTGCTCATCATCAACTTACGAAACATCATACTCCCTTGGTTATTTAACCTCTACTTCTCAACCATTGTGACCACGAGTGAACCGTTCATGATTCAGCATTAGTTAGAGGGAAATCATCCCAATAACTCATTATTGATCTCTTTTTTCCCAACATCAACTACCATGAACCACCACTAGTTGGCCATCCCTCAACCACCATGAGCTCGCCATCCCTGGCCATTTCTATCGCAATCCCTGGAGGCAGCGGGAGACGGTTCCGGTACTTGGGCAGCTGGGATCAAACACTTGGGATGTGCTGCCTGGTGGCGCGGAAGATCCACCGCGACGCTGGTTGACCTAAGCAAACATGGTGATTTCTATGTCATTTACCTAAGCAAACATGGATTTTCCTACTGAAAACATGTTTTTTTTCACCTCCACTTGTGCTTTACTATGCGAACAATTGGATTTTTTGTTGGAACAACAACATGAGTATATGGCTGTCCTGGTGATTCTTTTTCCCAATTGACAGAACCTTTGGATGTTCACTTACCAACAGATTGACACAGTTGACATTTCTTTGGTTTTGAAAATCCCAGTTTTACAGGTAGATAATATTGCTACGTTGTTGGTTTGAGGTGGGTTCGTTTCTTTTTGGATGGTTGGGTTGGTTGGGTTGGGCTGGTGGCTGGCTTGACTCGGTGGGGTCGGTCCGTTGATTGGTCGGTTGGTTACAGGAGGGAATTCTATTATTTGTGGGGCGGAACCTCGTACACCTGGAAATGAGAATGCCTACCAAACAACCAGCACATTTTTGGTTCGGGAAGTAAGGGTGGCAAATGAATGGGCAGCTTTACTTAGTTGCAACTCCACATGTGTGACCTATTCACCCTCATCACCAGAACGAACAATCGGCTGAATGTCCGGCATCAACTTAATGCTAACACACCTGTGACTGGATTGGGTTATTTTCTCGCCAAATGTGATTGTAGTACATTTCAGCCAAACTTGGATAGAGTGTATATGCAGTTGTGGTTTTGGAAGATCTTGGTACAGCTCGATGATTTCACCACGCTAATGATGTTAGACTTGAATTGCAGCCTCCATTTAAACAATGCAGAGTCTTTGGCTTCATCCAGAGTTTGCAAGACATATGACTAGGTGAAGTTACATATCACCAATCCTCTGTAGTTTCTGGTGGAATTTGTATTCAGCCAATAATTGCCACTACTCACAACTATCATAAGAGTGTTTTTTTGATATCATCACTGTTGCTTCTATTCTCCTGTACAGCTGTGCTGTGTGATTCTTTGGTCCAAAAGAAGCATAATTCTCATTACCAGTATCATTATTATCATTAAGACCGGTACAAACATATTCTTGTTACAGTTCTCATTCTTATTCTGATTTTGTCAATATTTTTTTTTGTCTTGCTTGCAACTACTATCATTATTCAGCTGATCTTGCTTGTAATTTTTGTAAAATATGATATATAAGCATTCTTATCATTCAGCCACATGGGGACATGGCTCTCCTGGGTGCTTGTTGCCTCAAGCAACCATGTCAAGTATTTCCCTGACCAGCATGATTTGCTTTCTGTAACCACCATGGACAATTTGTTCACATTTTTTCAACCCTGCCATCAATATTTCTTATGGTTTGCCCCGTTTACAAAGCATCAGCCTGTTCCATTGTCGGTTGCCAGCCACCGACTGTCGGGTGTCCTAGTTTACGAAAAAGTTCTGGCGCAACTGTCAGCTATAGCACCGATTTCTACCATAGTTTGGTGGCCATGTGGTGGTTTCTCAAAATAGGAGACCCCCAAAATGTTTGGTTTAGGACTATAAATGATTATCACTAGATGATTTAGGGGACCCCTATTTCGAGAAACCACCGTGTGAACAAAGAAATCGATACCTTCTCAAGCACATGATTTACGAGATCCGGAAATCGATACCTTCTCACCTATACTAAGCATAGAACTGGGCCCACCCCCCTTGACTTTGAAGCCATTCGTGGTAGGCGGAAGAAGCAGAAGCTCAAGTGGAGCGTGATGAGCCCAGAAAAGGTGGCTCCAAGGTGGAACGGGGTGCTGAGCAGTGCAGAGAACGGGGTATCCAGGGCGGGTGGTCCAACCAAATGGTTGGGAAATGGTTGGATAACCATAGTTACTGGTTGATAATGATTGGGAATTGGTTGATAATGATCCATGATTGGAATGTATGGTGATCGTTGATGGTCATTTATGATGGTTGAGAAGCATAGTTGCTGATTGAGAATGGTTTTTTGGACTGGTTGATAGTGGTTAATCATTGTTAGTAATGGTTCCAATGACGGTTGGTAAGGATTAGTCACGAGTAATAACGGCAGTGCCTGGTTGATGACTGGCAATTCCTGGTCACGGTCTATGATGGCAATGATCTGCCTGGTTGATGGTTTATAATGGTAATGGTTGATGATGATGGCCAATGAAAGCTACATAACTTTCTGAAACTCACATTTTCATATCCGCTCCACAGAGGCAACCGCGGATGCAAAGACATCGTAACCGGCCCTAACGTCTCAACTTTCGCTAAACAAAAGAACATGATAGAAGGGGACCTACCAGGGTATTGGTGGATAATGGTTGAGAATAGGAGAGAGATGGGGGCTTAAGTCAATGCCAGCGACACCAAAATTTGGCAGCGATCTCAACAGCTACCTGTTCGAACTGACCCTGACCCACTGTGTAAAGTTGATCTTGGCGTATGTATTGTCCTGGCGGTACCAATCAGCCAAGAGCTACTGCTAGTAGCTTGTGGGTAAAGAAACCACCAACTTTCAAGACTGGGTATGGTACAC
>VSDK01006892.1:95276-102776 GCA_009767595.1 Symbiodinium kawagutii | reverse complement strand
CATGCATGTTAACGTTCTGGTTTGATATGTTTGATTTTGGTTCCTCACTGATGTGAAAGACATCCAGTCTTGCGACATGATGATTCCACAAATTGATGCAGGGTAGAGATGTTAACATGCGTGAAAGATAGCCATCAACGAAGATGTTGTGTTTTTCAATTGTTTTGTTCTGCGGCATACTCGAAAGGCAGGCTGGGTAAAGCGGCAGGTGGGTCTGATTGCTTCTTTGGTGGACAATCCCTTTTCCCAAAGATTATGCCCGAGAAATCCTGGTTTGGTCAAGTGACGGGAATCCATTCCTACTAAGCCCTGCTCCGAATGTAGCCAAGTCGGTTTTGAAACATTGTCACTAGGCTAGGCTCAGTAACGGTAGATACAAAGGTAGTACGGGAAACTTTACTTTTTTAATATATGGTTGATCTATTCCCATATCATACAAATACAACCCATACGAAGTAGATTCGCTTAGCTTCGCTTAGCTTGGAATGGAACTTTGTTTGGGAGCAAGGCGTTCCTTGAAGGCTTCGGGATCTTCATTGCGATGGCCCTACCTTTGAAGCGATTCGTATCCCTTCCCACCTGAAAATATAAGCGATGCGACTGTCTGCCCGGCCGAACAGTGACTGAAATTACAGCGAAAACAGCAGGTTGTCCATGTCTCAAAATTCGATACTTGAGTGGTTGGTAATTGTCAATTGTGGTTGATAAACAGCACTGGCTCACGGGGCTCACGGTTTTTGAACTGTGTGAGTTGCTTTTGATGTTTCTTGTGGGCTGATACGCAATTGTCATGGTTTTTGCTGCTTCCACTACTTCCAAGGGTAATGCCGAACCGTCCACCAGCATAAACAGAGCGTTTTCTGGAGCAGACTGACAGTAGGGCGTTCAAATCATTGGCTTTCCATGGTGAACTCCATGTTTTACCCATGCAGATCTTTCAGGGCAAAGCCCTGGGCTTAAGTTGTGGTTGAATTTCATGATATTTTATGAGAGGAACCTTTTCCAGATTGCCTTCTGCGTGCAGGGGCTGGTTCATCCAGTGAGCCGGGGAGATTTTTGTTTTCCGGAGTTGACTGACAGGTGACACCTACAATGCTGTGATGGAAATACACTTTGGCCAATCCTTGCTCAATGATTCAAATGACCTCCATGGATCCTTCCTGTGCTGAGCAAAAGGCGATTTGCCAGCAAGAAAAAGAACGACAAGGCGGGGCGGGCCGCATCAGCCTGTTGTCTTGGTGATGAGAAAGAGAGGATATGGCTATGGGTCAATATAAACCAACCAATTTCATGGGGGATAATAACCAAGAAGTTTAAAGGGAAAACAATGGTCAATTTTCGGGGAAGCAGGGGTACAGGGTGAACTGACCCACTGCCATATACGCAGGTCAGGGACTTGAAGATCGAGAGACGGCAAAACGTCATAGGAAAAATCCTTGCAGGGCTCACAGTGTGCTCTTTATTTTTTAGATGATGTAGCCCAAGACCATTGTTCCCTTTTCTGTATCAAACAATGTTGACTTAGGCTTGGCAAGTGGGTGTGCCCCATGGATACATTGATGGGATGCAGACAAGGGCGCCGATCTGAATCGGTCGCAATGCGAGGTGAAATTCCAGAAGAGGTCGATGACGACCTGGAAGAAAGCCTGGGTTTGCAAGCTGGTGTGGATCCCAGTTGGGACAGGTGTAGCAGACGAAGACTCAACCACGAACGACCCCGTGGGTTGGTATCGGTTGAACGAATGGGGTTACCCAGCTCCTGGCTGCGGAACTTATTCATCCAGGATCACCAGGAACTTTGACCAAAAGCTGCGGAGAGAAATGACACATCATGACACGCACTTCTGCAGTGCAAGTCCAAGGCAACCCAGATCCGACCCCACACCTGCATTGGTGCACATCAGATCCCCTGGCCGATGTCCTGGTCCTGACTGCAGTGAACCAGCTTCGAAACAGATGTCCGTGAGCGAATTGACCATTGCCGAACATCATTGAGCACGAATAAACATTCTCACTACCCATTGTTCAGCATCATTGACACCCATCATTGACCATTGTCATTGTTTCATGCTGGCTCACATGGATTCCTTCAATCAACAAAACTATGTCTTGTCGGATCAGTCAAAATTACGCACTTATGATGACTAGGATGAAAACATGGTAAGTAATACATAAACAATACACAAATTGTAAGCAACTGGAGTAATAATGAGCAAAATAAAACATTTTGACTGGGATATCAAGATGGTAAATCAACGTAAGGAGCCTTTTGAGGTGGGCTTCAACCCCTATAAGCATGGTTGATAACCAGTTGCTAGCCGTGGGGATGCACATCCAAGCCTTGAAAAACCACGAGCATGTTCATTTACAGGGCAGCAGCAACCAACTGGTTCCTGCTTGACCCATAAACCCATGCCTGGTCACATGTTTGTTGCACAACCCTTCCATTTTTGTTGGTTGTGTTTCAGTAAAATCATCCAGTACCTAATAAGCTTCTTGATCAAGCGGTCGACCATTGTCATAGATATTCCCAGCAATAGACGGCACATATATATATATATATATAGATTTCCATAGCATTACTGATGATTCAGACCTGTTTTTTGACCATGCGACGACCATCAGTCCTAGTCATGTGAAGATGTGACATACACTGTGGTCAAATGAAAAACAAAAAAACAAACAATTGTTTTGCATTTGACATACACAAACAATTGTTTTTCATTTGACATACACTGTGTAATTTTTCTGATCGTTGCCTTTGGCGCTTCATTTTAGTTCTCGCTGCGCTCTTATCATCTCTGCTCTGGAAGCTCAGCATTGGCATTGAGAAAGACTTGCTGGCAGATGTTTCGCAGAAAATTCAGGGTTTGACAACTTCCTTAGTTCTTGATGCTTGGCGACGTGGGTGTCCTGTTCATGTTTGAGTTTCATGGTTTCACCTTACATGCAGCAAATTTGTCACAGCGCAAGGGTTCAAACAATGACATGACCTCTTTATAAATGAGCATGGTAACTTCCAATCTTCTTGCGAAGCCTTTGTCCACCATGTCAGTGAGAAAACGTATAAAGCTGGAAATGTCGCCTCAACCATCGCAGGCGTCCAGGCTTTCGGCACCAGGACCCGCTGCAGTTCGAGATTCAGCTCAACTGGGCATTGACAGTGATGAAGGTGATGGCCCTTTGTTTGACGATAGTGTGCCAGCCTTCTCTGAAAGGCATTCACCCTGCAAAGATGAAGAAGATGAGGGGCTGGCAGGGGTGAACTGTGCCAGGGGCGATGACTACATGAATTTGTTGTCGAAGAAACGGGACTTTCATGCAATGGCGTTGGAGATGAAGCGGGATGGCTTTTGTGGCCTGGACATCTACAGCTGTCAACCTTGTGAGAGCCAACTTGTGAAAAATTTCTGCAACCAGTACCATCCCAGCGTTGAGGACAAAGACAAAAACCTTCTGTGGTCATTGATTTACATTGAAAAGGATGCGAGGAGCCCTGAACAACGCCGGATGTTCAAGGGCGAACTTACAATACATGTGCTGAATGAGAAGAGGTTTGAAAGCCCAGAGTGGTGCACCACCAAGGCCCTTGCTGAGAAGTCTGTAGTCATGGCTTTCCGCGATGATGCAGAAGTTCAAGAGATTGCGAAGTGGTTGCCTCCAGGACAGCAAAAGATCCGAGCCAAGGTTGCCCTGAGCAGCGGGGAAAAGAAGAGACTGAGGAATGCAGGTTTCGAAAGCAAGTCAGTTCTCCACGAACTCAGGCAGGCCCTGCACCTCGAGTTCCGAGATTTGGGGTATAGAACTGCGCTTTGGGACGGCAACGCGTGAAGTCTGCCTAGCATCGGCTCGTATGAGGGTGAAAAAGGAGAGTTTCTGCCTCTGGTATCACAGCTTTCCGAGTCAATGGCTCCAGATCCTCACACTAGGAGGCTCTGAATGCATGGTTTGAGTCTCGACAATGAATACGTATATAAACACACAGACATGTGTCACCACCACCAGAGATATCACAGCAACGATCTCTAGAAATTGGGGGGTGCTATCACATTTTCTGGATCGTTTTTGCTGGCGCGCTGATTCCAAGACTCTTGGAACTTCGTCTCTCATTGTTTCCAAGTGGTTCCTAGACCGTTGCAAGTTTGTTTTGTCAGTTGGTTCCGAGACCTTTGGAACCTTGTCTTCCATTCTCACTCCGATCTGATTTCAGGACCGTTGAACATTTGTCTCCGAGTTCGCAAGACTAGGGGTTGAACGGAATCAACCACCTGAACCATCTTGAATCTGCTTTTGAATAGTGATCAGCTGGTTGATTCAACTAGTTTGAACTCATTCAAAAAATATTCAAATCTGAATACTTTTTCAACTAGTGATCCTGCACCAGTTGAAACAGGTAGCTTGTCCCATCATTTCTGACCAGTGACCCATGGTTGTACCTGAGGCGTCTTTCCTGGTGGGCGCCAGAAAACTCAGAGCCAACGCTTTCAGCCAGGCAAACGCCGTGCTGGTCGTGGTTGGTCATGGTTGGTCGGTTGTGTTGGTGAATGGTTCTTGGAGTCAGAGTGAATCTGTTGAATCACGGATGACTAAGTATGGTCAAGAAGGGTGGTTAAAAATGGCTCACCGGTAAATCTTGGGTAATCTTGACTAGTGACTAATGACTAAGAATCTGTTGAATCGATGACTAAGAATGGTTAAAAATGGTGGTTAAACGTGGCTAATGACTTGGTTGGTGAATCTTTTAGTGCCCAAGAATGGTTACAGATGGTGGTGGAATATGGCTAATGGCCATTAAGAATGGTGGTAAAGAATGGCTCACCGGTAAATCTTGGTTAAACATGGCTGGTAAGAAGTGGTTAACGGTCAGACGTAGCTGACCAGCCAAAGTTTTCGTCCTGGTATTGCCAAAGCATGGCTGAAGATTGTTAGAGCTGATGGTTCTGCTTCACCGGTGGTTTGAGTGATGGGCACCAAGCGACTGAGATGCGATCGGTGTTCCCAATGCCCCTCAAGCACCAAGGGGTGATCATGGATGATCGATGTAAACAATAGATCAACTTTGATCATGCGATTGAAGTAGTGAACTCATCCAGTGAACTCTTTCCAGCTAATCCAGCTTGATCTTTGACCGTTATGGATCAGCATCAGCCTTCTTTCTTTACAGCAACATGGCTCGGCTGTGCAGCTGATTGTATTAGCCATGAAAACAGCTATACAGGTTCTTAGTTGGGACTAGTACCAGTAGTTCAGTGATTATCAACGTGCAGCAACAATTTCTCCGTGCCAACGTCACCGCATTCCCACCATCTACAGCAAGAATCGACTCAGTGCATTGTGCACCAGCGGTGACTTGGATTCCTTTTCGCGGACTCAAAAGGTTCTAGGAATCTTATCTGGTTGGTGTTTTTAGACATTTTTTATTTTCCTTAATAGTTGGTTGACAAGCATATTTTTCAAGGGGGTTGAAACCACCAACCAGTGATAGAGGACCTTATCTGTGTAACACTTGTTGTCAACAAATGCAGTCCGAACACACAGCGTTACACACTGCTGGTCTAGATCAGCACAAGGTCTATGTGGCTGCCAGCGGAGATGGTGTTTTCATGGCAGCCCATTGCTGTAGCGAACTAAAACCTGTCCATCATAGAACACACCAATATTGAATGGTATGATGTGAATGTAAGTGTGAATGTAAGCATATCTATTCATATCGTATGAGAACCATCATTGATGTAGGTTAATAGATATGAGTAGATCATACCATCGCATACAGAAGCGTAATTTGTCTATATCTACGAACAATGATGACAGGTTGGTGGTAAGGAGCATGTCAGGTGCTGGGAAACCTTGGGAGTATCACCTGGACAGTACTTGCAACATCCATTGGAGGAAGTCTTGAACGAAATGCGATTGTTTTCAATTCACTCACCTTCTTTACCACTGGCACTCAAAACCTTCCTTTTTAGGGGGTATAGATTACAGTAGGGTATACGGTATAGCCCATATTTGGGATGGTCAAAACCTGTCCTTTTCATCGATTTTGCTTCCAAGGGCATAATATACTGCATGAATCACTTTCCACGTGACCATCCACCAACAATCCACAGCGATCATTTTGCTACCATGGCTGTGCGGAGGGGGGTCACCACACCGATGCTCCCATGGATTGAGCTTGTGACCTCAACGTGTGATTGGCCAGGCTGTCGAAACCTACCAGGAGTCTAGCGACTTTCGCTTACCGGAACGACGATCAGCAACAATCCCCAAGCATCATCAACCGTCATCAGGATCATTTCAATAATCTGCAAGGATCATCAACCACAGAAATAGCCGGGGCTACCATCGGTCGCATTTTTTTTTCACATTAAGATCTCTAAACAAGTCAAGTCTTTTGTACAACAGACCTCACCCAAAAGTATGAACATGTCACTAAAGATTGATTTTAGTGGGTCAAAACCCCGTACCCCTGGTTCCCCTATCAGTAGCCAGTTATCCCTATTATTGGTTGGTCATCCACCTTATAATTGGTTGGTCAACTGCTTGACCCATAGCCTGATGTCTAAGTCTTAACAAGACAACAGCAACTGCCGTGACGATAACCAACAGCACCTGCCATGGCAACTCCCTGGTTGTTGCCCCAGGGCAGCGGGGCCACGTTCAGGTTTCCGCAGTGCCCCACGACCATCGCAGGATGCTGAGTAACCGGGGTCGCCGTTGTTGCGACCCGGTGGTGACCAGGAATGATGCAAAGGTGGCCTGGGGTGAAAACCAACCATGGTTGGTTCAAGATTAATGTTTATATAGTTGCTTGAAAGTAAGTAGTTTTTTTTTGCTTCAAAGGAATTATGACTCATACTTTAATTAGGGGTTGATGGCTTCCTCTACACTGGGTAATGGCTGGACATGATTCATTATGGCCAATGGGTTTTATTTTTCAGCTAGTGGCGATAGCGAAGGTTGATAGCAATAACAATCAGAATAATTGGGGGAGCATGTGTGGATATCCCCCAGAAAATGGTAGGTGAACATTTGTCATGATAACACCCAAGAACAAACAAATTTGTGCATTCATATCTTTGACTCAGAGCCACGCCACAGGGTCCCCACCGTCACATGGTTGGGCCAGATTTCCAGAGAGCACCATTTGGATTACTATGATGCATCCATGCCATCACCCCTAAGCAACTAAACGATGTTTTTGTACGGGTAAAGCGTCAATTTGGAGGGTACCTCATTGTGGTCCGCAGCGATGAACTTCCCCAGTGGTGTGCTTAGCTTCACAGACGCTGAGGCATGGCATGGCTCGACCTACTCCACCGTCACAAAGCTGTCTCAAGGCATGGCATGGCGGCTTCTTGGTTGTTGTTGTTGTTGTTGTTGTTGTTGTTGTTGTTGTAGTAGTAGTAGTAGTAGTTGTTGTTGTTGTTGTTGTTGTTGTTGTTGTTGTTGTTGTTGTTGTTGTTGTTGTTGTTGTTGTTGTTGTTGTTGCTGCTGCTGCTG
>VSDK01006892.1:77619-95246 GCA_009767595.1 Symbiodinium kawagutii | reverse complement strand
TTCGTTGGCTGCTGCTCCTGCTGCTGCTGCTTCTGCTGCTGCTGCAAATGGGTCTGCTGAGCTGCTGGTTTACGGTCGATGAAATTGCACACGGAGCCGCCACTGTTGACCCATTGGATTTGCGAGGTTTTGAATTCATTGCTCGGAAGGTATTTCTAGGTAATAACTTTCCATGATGATTCGGTTCCCAAGCAGCCGCTGAAAGCTGCCAAAGCCACAGGTTGACCGCAATACATGTCGCAGCGAGATGGTTTTATTGTCATTGCCTACTGGAGTAATAGGTATCAAACCACCAACAAATAGCGTATCTCTTGCTACTATGAATCAACCATCAACCATCATCAACCATCATCAACCATCATCAACCATGAATCAGCAATGAAGCAATAGCGAGCCAATCACCAACCATTCGCCAGCTATTACCCAACCATTCATCAGCCAAGAACCAACCATCAACCAATCACTTCTAGGTGGCCACCACTTGGTCTGCTCACAAGCGCTGGCTGCAGGCATTGCCCGCCAAGTGCGTTCAGGACTTCCTGGTAGCTGTGCAGGAGCTGCGGGTTCAGAGTAGTGGGTTCCGGTGGTCAATGGGTGGCTAATGGTTGGTGAATTGTTGGGTAAGAGGCAATGGCTGGTGTAATTTGATCACTTCTAAGTAAGAGGAAATTGCCACCTTTGTTGTTGCAAATATTGGTTTCTGATGATTCATGTTTGGCAATGGTTTCATGTATTGGGATTGATCATGAGGTTGGTTGAACATGGTGAGGCTTGCTGAATGGGTTCTGATGATCCCCACAGGACTCCAGGGGTGAAGTAAGCTTCATAAGATTAATGGTTTCATTGCCAAGTGATGTGGAGTCTCTGCTGGATTAGATGGATTCATGGCACCAATTATGGGATGTTACAAAGCCTGCATTTGTCTATAGGAGCTTGTAGTAAGAGACTGGTGTATATTGGTGATGCTACGGTTGAATGATCACACAAATGTTTTTAGATATTTATATCGTGGGCATCCAGAACTAAAATGGTCGTTGACTTTAGGTTGCTTTATTTTTGGAATAACTCTAGGGGCTATCCTGTCTTTCTTAAAAACAAAATGATGCTTGCACCAAAAAGCAACAAAAAAGGCAACTGAGAGGTATCGGTATTGAGAACAAGCAAAAGCAATGTTGGCTGAATTATATATTGTCTTGGTCGATGTTGCAATTGATCGCTTGATGGCTGTACATCGAGGCACCATTATCGTTGCTTGTATTGCAAGCAACAGTTGACGGCTGTTGAGCTGTCTCACCTACCAAACATGATCACTTGGAGGATTGAGACATGCTGTTTTGGTACACCTGGTTTGTCTTGAGACAGAATCCTGGCTGCGTATGCCGATTTGGGGCGGGCCGCCAATGATGTAGTTTCTCTGGGTATGATTGTAGATATCGTTGGTCATAATCTGCAAGGCTTAATGATGCCATAAATGGTGCCCACAACTGATTATGGTATGTATTTATTGTGATATTTATTGATTTACTATGGTTGTATTAATTGTTTGTGGCCATAATATCATGGTTGTATTAACTTCTTTAAATCATAATTTTGGTTGTATTAATTCAATTTAGCTTATCTTGGTATTTATCGTGGCCAAGTTCTTTCTAAGGCCTGAGGCTTCAACGACCCCCCACCAGTGAGCGATGCGTGACGCCAGGAGTGCCGCCTGGAACAAGCGCAAGAAGCCCTGCGCCAGGCGGCGGATGGTGGTTGGACTTGTCGCCACTGGGATGAACGAGTTGTACAGCGCTAAAACCAAGGGATTTTAGCAATACAAATCCCTTGGTTGGGGTGAAAAACCACCAGTAAAACCAAGGATTACAAACTTCACATGAGTTTTACACAGGTTACAAACCTGTACATGAATGAAACATGTACTCATTTGTTGTTTTATGAGTAAACGCAGTTCTTGCAGTGGATTCGATGAGTCGGTGTGAATTCTATGAGTCATAGTCACTCTTCAGGGATCGAAGATGGCTTCGCAACCTGAAAGTCGAAGGCAAGGGTTGTTGGAAATGCAATTCCCAATCTCGCCACCAGAATAACAGCCCTAAACCTTAAACCCTAAAACCTGAAGTCCCAAAACCATAAACTCTAAATTCTAAAGCCCTAAACACTAAGTCCTAAAACCCTAAAACCCTCAACCTAAACCACAAAGTCCAAAGGTGCAAATGGCTCCGTAAAACGCGAGCGGCAAATGGTCGCTTCTCCGAGTTGATGTTACAGTGGCCGCGGACACATGGCGAAAAACGGGTCGAACATGTACTCAAGTCATAACGGGGCCGACTGACCACAATGATATTGATAGCGATTGACAACAATCATCATGATAGCCATCAGTTAACCAGTATCACCATTATGAGCCATTATAAGTTTATCAGCCATTGTAATCATCAGCAACCATTGCCAACCATTACCAACCATTGGGTGATGAGCCTGCCTGGTGGTCAATGCTTCTGTTGGTGCTATCACGATCTGCGTCGACCATATGGCAGTGTTCTGGGTAGTCCTTTGGAGCCCTCTGGCCACAATTGTGCGCCCAATGAATTCAGTATTTCCACACACGTACTTTTCTAGCATAATGTCCTTGTAACATCAAATTTGCCAGACTCTCATGTGGCCAGAGGGCTTCAATACGGGTCAAATTTTGAACATGAATTGCTCTTCAGTGAGATAGTGAGCATGGCTTCAATTTGTTTGACCGACCAACAAGGGGTCTTGAGAAATCAAAGTGCGCTGCCAAGTCAGATGAGCCCGCAGAGGCCCAACAGTAACTTGGTGGGTTCGATTCTGTCTCTGGAATGCATCATAATCCCGAGCGATCATAACTTAACAATGAAATGGTTGATTGGCTAGGACCAGTTCTCATGGTATGATAGTGTTCAGCTGATACTCAGCTGATACAAACTATTTGGTGGCTGGGATTTTGAGCGATTATTTTGCACATTTGTCAGGGAACCAGGTCCCTTGCGATGGTTTTCAAGGATCGTGCAACGCTTTTGAGGTCTTGAGCAAGGATAGCTCAAGTGACCGTGGATCAGGAAGCGTGCCCCCTCAACCCAAACCCTAGAAGGAGTGCAGGCACATTGTTGGAAAGGTGACCTAAATGCCCCAATGCCCCTCTGTCCCCATGTCCCCCCCAAACCAAAACCCTCCTAGGAGAGCAGGCATATTGTTCGATAAGTGATCCATGCGCCCGCATGTCCCCAAGTGCGCCCTGAAGCTAGTAGGCAACCTTAGTGCCGCCAAGTTTCTAAAATCATTGTTCGCATGGCTTGGGTTCTTCAAAAATTAATTAGCGCGGCGCCAATTGCGTAGGCAAGCCTTGAGCACAGAAAACTGGAGGTATGGCAGTTTTTTTGAAATCCAGATCTGCAAAAAACACATTCTGCTTTGATGCGCAGAACATTTGCAAGCTAAAGTTGCAAAAAGAGCTGCAAAGCGCGGATGACTCTTGAAAGCCACGGCCTGCCAAAAAAACGAGATATCGATTTTGTTTCCCAGATAGCTGGACGCCATAAGGGTTCTTACTTCCAAAAGAAAGGGTGCTAGTCGGCGAACTTTTTCGCGCAGGGTGCTGTGTAGGGTGCGGTTCAGGGTGCTGTCTAAAGTGTTGGCGGCAAGTTTGAAGGTTGCTATGCAAGTTGCTTTTCAAGGTGTTGTTCAGGGGTGCCAATAAGGCCAAGGGTATTATGCAGATTGGTGTTCAGAGTGCTGTTCAAGGGTGCTTGTCAAGGTGCTGTTCAAGTATATGTTCTATCTGGCGTCTATGCGGGTGTAATTTCAAATATAAAGATTAGCAACAAAGCGATCTGTATTATAAGCCAATGTTCGGGCAGAGAGAAAAGTCCGATATGTTAGGTATTTCGCTCCAGCTTAGGAGGATGGCGCCTCTTTCTGGACCACTTGCCCAACCGGCTATTTCCCGGCCGGTAGGAGCAAAAAGGTCCAGGACGGCGCCGTGTTCTACCGGCAGGGTGCGGGCGAGTGGGCCGACCAGCCTCCTGCTTGCGGGAGAGCTGGGAGGTCCCGCCCTCGGAGCCACGGAGCTTGCCACAAGTGGAGGAGGCAATGCTGCCCTCAATGACATTATTGGAAACGTTGTTTCCCGCTGATTGGGTGCCGAACCCAAAAAGCGGCCAGGCGTTCTGGACTTGGCCAGCGCTCCCCGCCCTCTGCAAGTGCCTCCGCTCTTGGTCCATCTTGGCAGAGCTGGAAGGCAGGGGTAAGGCAGGGGTAAGGCAACTGGGCGGTACAAGTGCTTAGGAGGATGTTTTGGACCATTTGCCAACCGGCTATTTCCCGGCCGGTTGGAGCAAAAAGGTCCAGGACGGCGCCGTGTTCTACCGGCAGGGTGCGGGCGAGTGGGCCGACCAGCCTCCTGCTTGCGGGAGAGCTGGGAGGTCCCGCCCTCGGAGCCACGGAGCTTGCCACAAGTGGAGGAGGCAATGCTGCCCTCAATGACATTATTGGAAACGTTGTTTCCCGCTGATTGGGTGCCGACCCAAAAAGCGGCCAGGCGTTCTGGACTTGGCCAGCGCTCCCCACCCTCTGCAAGTGCCTCCGCTCTTGGTCCACTTTGGCAGAGCTGGAAGGCGGGGTAAGGCAGGGGTAAGGCAACTGGGCGGTACAAGTGCTTAGGAGGATATTTTAGACCATTTGCCAACCGGCTATTTCCCGGTCGGTTGGAACAAAAAGGTCCAGGACGGCACCGTCTTCTACCGGCAGTCAGGGCGAGTGGACCGACCAGCCTCCTGCTTGGCGGGAGAGTGGAAACGTTGTTTCCTCGGAGCCACGGAGCTTGCCACAAGTGGAGGAGGCAATGCTGCCCTCAATGACATTATTGGAAACGTTGTTTCCCGCTGATTGGGTGCCGAACCCAAAAAGCGGCCAGGCGTTCTGGACCTGGCCAGCGCTCCCCACCCTCTGCAAGTGCCTCCGCTCTTGGTCCATCTTGGCAGAGCTGGAAGGCAGGGGTAAGGCAGGGGTAAGGCAATTGGGCGGTACAAGTGCTTAGGAAGATGTTTTGGACCATTTAACAAGCGGCTATTTCCCGGCCGGTTGGAGCAAAAAGGTCCAGGACGGCACCGTGTTCTACCGGCAGGGTGCGGGCGAGTGGGCCGACCAGCCTCCTGCTTGGCAGGAGAGCTGGGAGGTTCCGCCCTCGGAGTCGCCGAGCCTGCCACAAGTGGAGGAGGCAATGCTGCCCTCAAAACGTTTTCCCGCTGATTGGGTGCCGACCCAAAAAGCGGCCAGGCGTTCTGGACCTGGCCAGCGCTCCCCACCCTCTGCAAGTGCCTCCGCTCTTGGTCCGCTTTGGCAGAGCTGGAAGGCAGGGGTAAGGCAGGGGTAAGGCAATTGGGCGGTACAAGTGGTTAGGAGGATGTTTGGTGGTTGGAGCAAAAAGGTCCAGGACGGCACCGTGTTCTATTGGCAGGGTGAGGGCGAGTGGACCGACCAGCCTCCTGCTTGCGGGAGAGCTGGGGGGCCCCGCCCTCGGAGTCGCCGAGCCTGCCACAAGTGGAGGAGGCAATGCTGCCTGCAATGATTCTATTGGAAACGTTGTTTCGCGCTGATTGGGTGCCGAACGCAAAAAGCGGCCAGGCGTTCTGGACCTGGCCAGCGCTCCCCACCCTCTGCAAGCGCCTCCGCTCTTGGGCCATTTTGGCAGAGCTGGAAGGCAGGGAAAAGGCAGGGCAAGGCAACTGGGCAGTACGAGGATGTTTTGGACCATTTGCCAACCGGCTATTTCCCAGCCGGTTGGAGCAAAATGGTGCAGGACGACATCGTGTTGTACAGGGACGGTCAAGGCGAGTGGACTGACCAGCCTCCTGCTTGGCGAGAGCTGGGCGGCCCCGCGCTCGGAGTCGCCCAGCCTGCCGCAGGTGGAGGAGGCGGGCCTGATGTTCCTTTCAATTTGCAAAATATTCTGATTTTTTTCAAATAAGCGAACAGGGAACAAAAATAATAGAACCTTTTTTTCAAGATGTATATTGTTAAGAATCCCATTAGTTAATAACAGAGATTTGTTCACATAATGTTACACATTTTTCATCAACAGAAAAATGCCATTAAACAAATTGGATAAAATACCAAAATTATTTGATGAGAAAATTAATTTTGCAATATGGTTAAGAATAGGTAGACGAATATTGATCAAATATAAAGCAATTTGTATTATGAATGCTGTATTGATAAAATAGTACTGTAAACCGTTTTTTGTTTTTCAAAATTTTCAATCCGTTATTGAAAACAGTTTTATTTCAAATGTAAAAAAGCAGAGGGTTTCTATTTATTATATACACCCAATATTTCAATTTGTACAAGTATTCAAAAAGATGTTAAAAATCATTACTGACGTATCTGATGTTAAAGGAAAAATATTCAGTTATAAACGAAACTTTATTATGCGAACAAACATTCAATAGAGGAAACAATTAGCAGTTTAATTCGACTTGTATACGATTAAGCAATGTAAGTCTTCATATAAATAAAAAAGTATTGTTTAAACTTTTGAAAACATGAGCAATTCATCCTATATCTTTTACTTTTTAAGAAATTATTACCGTAGCCATTTTGGCTCAACTTCAGTGGTGGAAACATCGCAGTAAGTTTCGAGGATGGTGCGAAATAATAAGAAGGCCGGTGGTCAAAAAACTCAAGTACAGGAGGTGGTGGCTACACAAGACTTGAATGCTCAGACAGCTGGTGTCCACGAAGCAGGTGTCCAAGCGCTTGACGCACAAGAGGCAGTGCAAGAGGCAGTGCAACGGAAGGAGAAACTCGAACATGCATCTGAATTGCATGGCACAGAGGAATAATTTCGGTCCATTCGCAAGGATGCGGTGTCGAATGTGCAGTGGAGAGTCAGCATGTACGAGAGATGCGCGAACTACTGTATTCGGAGGACAACAAGACGCGCCGAAGGTTCAAGATGGTTCCGACGTCTGTGTGTCGACGACGCGTGAACCAGAGGAAAGCCCGAGGTGTCGCTACCAAAGGACAAAAGATGTTCAGTCCCTCATGCCACGTTTGTGATGTTTCGGAAGAGAGCATCTTTATTTCGTTTTCGACATACGTAGTTTCTGCGGTTTACCATGCTCTGGTTGGTTGCCCGTCAGAGCAGAGAGCCAATATTGTGGTTGTCGATACGACAGGGCAGCCCGAGAGCTTGACGATGAGCTTTGACCCATACTTTGATCAAGATCGTGAAGGGCTCGAGCATCGTACGCAGAAAGTTCCAGTGAGATGGACAAGAGCTTGCCAGGAAGTTCTTGCAGTCGGCGGTTTTTCGGATGCTTACACCGGTAAAGTAGGGAACTCTCAGTCCCTTCTTCCACGAAGTGTCATTACTGCCTTGGTTGAACAAGACCCGAGATTTTTTGCTCATCTCGCAACAGCGTGCCCGTTTACACGGGTGCGGCGTGAGGCATTGCGAGTGTTGTGAATGCTATTGAGTAAATAGTGCGTGCGTGCGTGCGTGCGTGCGTGCGTGCGTGTGCGTGCGTGCGTGTGTGTGTGTGTGTGTGTGCGTGTGTGTGTAGCTGTCGTACAATTGATATTTTGTAGTTTTTTCAAAAATGAACAATTAAAGTAAACAACGGTCGGCCCGAGAGCGAGAAAGGTGATGTCATAGCAGCGTCAAGTATGATAGTCAAAAACTTCACAGATGTAAATCAAGATCCGATGATGATGATGATGATGATGATGGTGATGATGATGATGATGATGATGATGAAGATAGGGAAAAAGTTGAAAAAGAGAATGCCAAAAACAAGGTGTTGACCACAGCAAAACGTACCGCAGCAAAACGCACGAAGACAAAACACACCAAAGCACAACGTACAACGCGGCGCAGAGCAAAACGTGCTTGACCAAAACGTACCAACACAAAACCTACCAGAGCAAGACATACCGCAGCAACACGTACCAAGACCAAACGTGCCAAGACACAACGTACCACAGCAAAACGTACCGCAGCAAAACGCGCCAAGACGCAACGTAACACAGCAAAACATACCGCAGCAAAAGCTACCAAGACGAAACGTACCGCAGCAAAACGTACCGCAGCAAAACGTACCGCAGCAAAACGTACCGCAGCAAATCGCACCAAGAGCAAAACGTACAACGTACCACGTACCACGGAGCAAAACGTACCTGGCCACAGCGCGCCAACACAAAACGTACCAGAGCAAAACGTACCGAATCAAAACGTACCGCAGCCAAACGTACCAAAGCAAGACGTACAAGGCCCACGCATCAAAACGTACCAGACCTCAACATATACCAAAACAAAACGTACCAGGGCAAAACGTACCACAGCAAAACGTACCAAGACCAAACGTACCCAGTCACAACGTACCGCAGCAAAACGTATACCGCAGCAAAACGTACCAAGACCAAACCTACCCAGACACAACGTACCAGAGCAAAATACATACCAAAGCAAACTGTATCACAGCAAAACGTAGCAGAGCGAAACGTACCAAGGTAAAATGTACCACAGCAAAACGCCCCCAGAGCAAAACATACCAAGACAAAACGTACCACAGTACCAAGGCAACCCGTACCACAGCAGAACCTACCACAGCAAAGCGTACCAGAGCGAAACGCACCAAGACGCAGGTCCAAAATCGCAATTTTGACGCAGTTTTTCACGTTCAATGTCGAGAAAAGGCGAAACGGTCACCGCGGACAACTCATTGACGTTCAATGCCGAGAAGGCGAAACGGTCACAACACCAAAATCACAATTTTACCGCAGTTTTTGACGTTCAATGTCGAGAAAACGCGAAACGCGCACGTTCGACGCAAAATCGCAAGTTTACCGCGGTTACCGCAGTTTTTGACGATCAATGTCGAGAAAACGCGAAAATGTCACCGCGGACAATTCAAAATCGCAATATTATTGCAGTTTTTGACGTTCAATGTCGAGAAAACGCGAAACGGTCACGACCGACAACTCAAAAATTGCAATTTTCCCAGGTTTTGGACCTCCGAGGAGTACGAAAAGGCGCGCGTGTCACGTTTCGTGGCGGTCCGGGGGCGCCGCCCCAGCCTTAGAGAGAAGAGAAAGAAGGGCGAGAGAGAGAGAGAGAGATATATATAGATCTGCAGACGTGTAAAGATCTAGACCTGCAGATGTGAGGGTGTGAAGATCTAGATCTGCAGATGTGAGGGTGTGAAGATCTAGATCTGCAGATGTGAGGGTGTGAAGATCTAGATCTGCAGATGTGAGGGTGTGAAGATCTAGATCTGCAGATGTGAGGGTGTGAAGATCTAGATCTGCAGATGTGAGGACGTGAAGATCTAGATCTGCAGATGTGAGGGTGTGAAGATCTAGATCTGCAGATGTGAGCGTGTGAAGATCTAGATCTGCAGATGTGAGGGCGTGAAGATCTAGATCTGCAGATGTGAGGGTGTGAAGATCTAGATCTGCAGATGTGAG
Organism: Symbiodinium kawagutii; assembly: GCA_009767595.1. Taxonomy (NCBI): domain Eukaryota; class Dinophyceae; order Suessiales; family Symbiodiniaceae; genus Symbiodinium; species Symbiodinium kawagutii. The sequence continues at coordinate 85,757 of VSDK01006892.1, read as the reverse complement.
CGTGTGAAGATCTAGATCTGCAGATGTGAGGGCGTGAAGATCTAGATCTGCAGATGTGAGGGTGTGAAGATCTAGATCTGCAGATGTGAGCGTGTGAAGATCTAGATCTGCAGATGTGAGGGTGTGAAGATCTAGATCTGCAGGTGTGAGGGTGTGAAGATGTAGATCTGCAGCTGTGATGATGTGAAGATGTTGATGTGCTGATGTGATGATGTGAAGATGTTGATGTGCTGATGTGATGATGTGAGGATGTTGATTCATTTGCAGATGTGATGATGTGAAGATGTTGATGTGCAGATGTTTGTATACGGCTGCTTTTTACGAAGAACTTTTCGCAGGCGCTCTCGGGAATTATTAGTATTTAAATCTATTTCAATAAAAATAATGAATTAATAGTAGCATTGACTTTCATTGATACAGAACCAACAGTTTCTACATCATTTGCAACAATTATATTAGTAATATTTGCTCCAATTTGAACATCTAGAATATTTTTTTCATGATATATCAGTTTTAACAGAAGAAGATGATGCTTATAAATTAGCTTTATTAGTAGCATTACTTATTGTAATATTAGTAGAAATTAATTCATGAAAAGTTGCTGTATTTGTAGCAGTAAAAAAATAATTTACAAGAACATGATTTTCCAATGCTAAATAAATACTAATTGCAATATTACCCGCCGTAACAATACTTGAAATGCTACTAATCGAAACGTTGAAATTTTCAACATGATGATTACAAATTGTTGCATGAGTAAAGAACTATTTTCCACTTGCATTAACAATAAATCAAACTTGATATTGTTATTTCTTTAATGTGTCATTACTAACATTGAAAGCTAATGTATTTATGCCAGTAGAATGCAATTCACTACAGTTTACAAGTATCATTATTATTTTTTTCCACAAAATATGGTTTTTAATGATAGTTTGTTGTTCATTAGATTTAATAGTAATAATTCAAATATATATATAAATAACTATTGATATTTATATCTAAATCTATATTTGTGTTAAAAAAATCACACATATATATATATATATGTTTATTTTCACTTGCCGAATTGTATTGGCGTTGCGTTTTCGTTTTTTCTGTCCATGTGGTGGCGCGCCTGTATGTGTCTCCGTGTATGTGACTGTGACTCTGTCTGTGTCTGCGTCTGCGTCTGTGTCTGCGTCTGCGTCTGTGTTTGTGTCTCTGTCTACGTCTGTGTCCGTGTCTTTGTCTGTGTTAGTGTTTGTGTTCGTTTCTGTGTCTGTGTCGCTGTCTGTGTCTGTGTCCGTGTCCCTACCTGTGTTTGTGTCTGTGTCTGAGTCTGTGTCTGTGTTTGTGCGCGTTTTGGCCCTCTTCGGGAACAATTAACAAATTGCCGAACCAGAAGCGCAAAGGCTGCAAACGAAGAATGGACATCTTTATAGCATGGTAGAGTCTTCCACCCGCATTGATTTGTTGCCAACACTCGTGCCGGTGGGTGCCCAAGCCCGCTTCGGATAATTTGTAGTGCAGAACCACAGCCGCAGGGTGATCAAACATTAAGGCGAATGTACCGAAAGTGTACAGGAATTGCAAGAGTGAATTGACTTTTGGCAGTTTAGGCCTGCATCTTGTTTCATGTGTATAGAAAGGTATAGGTGAATGAAAAGGTCAATGTACGTCAAATAGGAAAATAAAACAAGATAAATCACAAGAGGCTAAGTGCCAAGTGCAGAACTTCCAAATTACGGAAATTTGAAATCAGTCGCGTTTCCACCCATATTTCAATCGCATTTCCAACCAAAAAAACATTTCCAGGCAATCGCATTTCCAAGCAAACACATGTCCAATCAATCACATTGCAATTTCATTTCCAAGCTATCGCATCTGGCAGGGGTGTGACATGAGTTGGAGAAGTGGGAGGGCTGGGCTGTAACAGGTGATGTTGGAGAACGGGTAGGGCCGTGACAAGTTGTGTTTGAGCGGTGGCAGGACTGACAAACACACATCCCAAACACTCCACGATTTTGCATTTCGAGTCTTTCTAAGCACTTCTGCTCCAAACGTAGAAGTCCTTGGAGTCCTTGGAGCCCCGAAGATGGAACCAGGAAAGAAAGTTGATCTACATGTGCCCATGCCCCCCTCTCCCCCTAAGCCAAGACCTTCACGGAGAGCAGGTGTAGACTTGAAATGTTGTCGCAAAGGATCTTTGGCATGGTTTTAAGAAGGGCCCGCGCGATGACATTTCCGGCCACCAGGTCACCAGTCCTTGTCTAAATCATGTCACATTTAGTTTCTTGACATCGATATGTCAAGCAGCAAAACATTGAGAATTCCGGTTTTCTCGGATCTTCCCAATTGTGAAACACCAGATCCACATGGGTAGTCGCTCATGAGCAGCCGCTCAGATGTTCTAACATGATCTCACAATGGCTTGTCATCATTGCCCATCGGCGAACCCTGACAAACATCTATCAACCCTCAGCGAATCTTGAGTCAATGAACAATCAATTGCAACGATGGTTCGGCATTTTTTTGGTTACGTTGAGCCAGCCATTCTTTGCCAACCATTCATGTCAATTTGCACTGACAGTTGATCAATCTTTTGTCAATTGCTGATGAAACTGCAGTGGTGACTATTTTTGATGCGCTGTTGCCGACGAAACATTCCTGTTAACCACGAATCAATGAAACATCATTGTTGATGCACCATCTCCGTACCATTGTTGGTTCACCATTGACCCACGGATCATCATGGTTAAATATTGTTGACCAATATTGTGCAGAATTCCGCATGGTTATTCACCTTATCGATGAAAACTGCAACGTACCTGTCCGTGCTGATCAACACTTCATGTCAATCATGTTGGTGGTCCACACTAAGTTCACCACCATTGTTGAGCACCATGCTTTACCAATCAATGGTCGATCCCTTGATCCATGGTCAAACGAATTGAGCCATGGTTCGTTCACCAAAATTTCACTACGATCCTGAGCTGACACCGTCATGGCTTAACCGCCATAACCAGCATGATAGTGTTACCTGGTAGATCCTCGTGGTCCCAGCCGGTGCCACCGGGTTGGGGCTGCCAGATCCGTGCGGCCGGGAGCCGTCGCTCCAAGGAGGTGGGCGAAGGGACCCATGGAGAAGCGACCAATGGAGGTGGTTGAGTATGAACGATATGCTTGGCATGTTATTACTGGTGGAAGCTTGACATATGTCTTCATCAACAAGTTTATTAGTGGTGGACAATGTTTGCAAATATATATCTAATGGTCAAAGAACTGGTTAATGATTGACAAGAGGGCAATAAGGAACAAGAACAGGGAATACCAGCGGTCGTAAGCAGGGTGACGATCCCAACAGTTGTGTACACAATCAGCGCATGACTTACGGCCATTTTCAAGTGTAAACCTTACCTCACTGGTCCACTTTGCCAGGGATCCAAACTTGGCAACCCAAACATTTCATCAAATCCAAACCTATTGTTAGCAGTATTGTTGGCAGGCAGTGTCACTTTCAAATTCGTTCCTTCTATGTCACTTTGCGGACGAGTGACTGACAGGCATTCGGCGGAATGCGAGCCATGCTGCTGCTTGGACGACACCAACGGGCTGGTTGACGGGCAGTCCTTTCTGGTGGTAAATGGCTATGGGTCAATAGTAACCAACCAATAATGGAGGATAATCACCAGTAATAATAAGGAAAACAATGGGGAATGATGGGGAACCAGGGGTACAGGGTGAACTGACCCACAGCCAAATAGCGAGAACATGGCTGTGGGTCAATACCCTGTACCCCTCAAACTATGAACCACTTCTACTGTGGGGATGTTCACCTATCTTTTGGGATGGTTTGTCACCGCCCATGCCACTAAAACCGAATGAAGAAAGTATCAGAATAAAGAAACCAAGTAAAACAATTACAAAACAGAAATGACATTACGTAGCAAAAAACTGCGCAAATAACAACAACAGGGATATCCCCAACTTGATGTAGTCAGAGTAGATGTTGATATTCCTCAACTGCATGAGTTGCTTTGCAAAGCCACTGTGCCCCCTCGTATTTAATCGTTCACTGGTTCTCGAAATTCCTAGAATTTCGGGGTGAGAATCCTCCTGGTTCCACCGGGTAGTGTATCATATATATATATATATGTATACACATACGCATGTACATGTTAATGTGTACGCATACAGCATACATTGTGTGCATATATGAGTACATATTAGCAAACATAGATACAGCAAATCTGGCAGCGACATCGGTTCCACCAGTGCCAGACTCATTCACTGATCTGCAGGGTCCAAGGCGAACTCACTTGAGATCAATCTGAACCAACATCCATCGCCTCAAGGATTGGTTGGGGTACCCTTTGGGTAGATGATGAGCTGCAACTGATGATTAGCAACTCAAGTAATGAGTGCAACCAATGGCGATGAAGTCATTGCCGAGGTTCCTCGCGTAGTTGGTTGGTTCGCGATCATCTGCTCACCGCGGCAAAGTCTGCGAAAAACTTGAGGCACTACTACTTGGAGTCCAGCGCCAGCAACAACCAGGTGGCACAGGTCGCTCCCCGGTGATGAAATCATGACACTGGCAGGTGCTGAGCATTACATTGGAGAGAACATTAAGAGATTTGTCGTGCGCGGTTTGAGGAGAGTCTAGTCACGATGATGGGAAGTTTCTGACTGCTGCACGAGAGACTTTTAAGAAGAGCCTACAACGGCACAAATATCTGACATATACAATTATCATTAATATTGAGAAAACACACACAGACATACATACAGGTATGTACATACTTGTCATGAAAATGATATGGAAACCAATCAACAATGTATATTCTATTGTATTGTCACAGAATCAGTGCTGTAAGATTGACCATCCATCATTGCAACTCACAGTGCATGAAGACAGTCAATCAGGTTCAGGTTGTGGTACAGGTCTTTATTTGGCAACAGTTGTGATGAATGTCAACAACTAGCTATACCAGATTGAACCTAGTCAACACTGAGATTTTGATCATACACGTGATATATGGCAGTTTCTCAAAATAGGGCCCCCCAAGTTGTGGCTGGTTTATTGCTATAAATGCTTCATAATCGATGTTTTGGGGGTCCCCTATGTTGAGAAACACCCATATAGAATATATACATGTATTTATATACACCGGTGATGGTGCAACTTGGAGCTCACAACCTTCTTCCAGGCACTGAGCTTCCTGGATGAGCTCAAAGCAAGCTCTGATGCTGCTCGGTGGCAGATGGGGGACCTCACTGAAGGTAACCAGCCAAAACCGACAATCGATGATTCAAGTCCCTAATGACCCACCAGTTGAATCCTTGTCACCACCGTTGGAATTATCAGGATGTGAAATGCATTCAAATCCAAGCTAGGCATTATTGTAACTTTGCGTCTCCTGAAGTGATATTGGCAGCCCAGAGATTGCCACCGTAGCCGTGGATCGGGAGACAAGATGGAATCCCGTGGTTTCTTTTGTTTTTGTATGACGAAACCCACACCAGGGACGCCATGACAGGACCGAAACAGGGTCAGCAAGGTAGAGTGTGTGAAACTTTTCTATTTTTATTGTACGTGCATCCTGTACGTGTCTTCATGGTGTCCTGGTGACGTATTGTATATTGTTCACCCATTGAATCGTTTGCCTATCATGTGTTTGTGATAGTCGATACACTAAAGCTGGACTATGTGAAGATGTCGAACATGCCAATAATTCTGAACCAACCATTGCTTTGGTTGGAATGCCACCAGAAGTCTGAAAGTTCTGAAAGCGCATGAAAGTGTCCTGATCCATTGCTGTTGAGCCCTGCTGGGTTCCAGTTCAGCGGTGTAGCCTGATATGGCGAATGGCATCACCCACCGAATTGCAGCCTGACCAGTGACCCATCACCAGTGACCATTGATTCAGCGCAGCGTCCACCACTAGGGATGGATGAAAGCCTACATAAATGATGGGATAAACCACCTGCTGCTCATCACCTGCTGCTTTCTAGCATTAGGTGTAAGACTCATAGCTGCCACGAAACGTTGGGTCAAGGGCTTTTTGGTGACCAGTTGGGATGGTTGAAAGGCACTTGTGTACGCCAAAAGGCCATATACCCTATCGAGGCTATCGATAGTAGGACAGTCATCCAACTAGTCCAACTGGTGAATAGTTGGATCCAGCGTTACAAGTTGGTCCAACTATTGGCACCACGATTGGATTTCTTATGGATAGCGGCACTTGGATATCCACAGGATTCTGACTGCATTGCCACCCTGTACCTACAACCGGTAGCAGTTTGGTACATTATGGGAGTTTCATCCACCTATGGCAACGGCTGTTCCATGTCGAGGTATAACCGTTGTTAGCAGCTGGGCGGCATCAACGGCGGATCACCACGCCTGAGGCGCGACTCGTGAGCTCTGCGGCTTTCAACGCCTTGCTGCGTGGGCTTTTGTCCCGGAGCGGCTTTGAGGAGGCCACACATCGCAACGGCCGCGTGCAACGCATGGAGAATGGGTTGGAACTTGGGCACTCCCTGAGTTGGGCTTTGAGTAAAAATGACTGAGTCTCGTCAGTGAACAAGTCTACGCAGTTGGGGTTGAACTGACTGGGAAATGCATTGCTTGATGGATGATGCGTAATGATTAAAATGACGGTTGAACGTGGACAAGGGTACTCCGGGAAGCAAAAGCCATGGACTTCAGTGGTCGCTTGGACGCCTCATTCCTTCTCGCATATGAACAGTCATCATTGCGTAAAAAAACGAAACAAGCGCTGAGATTTAGGCAGCTTTATGTGTGTAAATGTGCATAAATGGCTTTGTAAGCACAAACACGGATATTCAGATTTGCGAACCTTCAACATCCCGAAGATGGATATGCGTACACATCAAAAGGCAAGATTCTGCATACTCATCTCAGGGTTGGAGTTGCTTACTGAAAGGTACTACCACAGTCATGCATGATCGAAGCCTCGTTCTCAAACAGCAATTCCTTTAGAATTTGCGAAGCTGGAAGAAATACTGTGTCTTTGACTACTTTCACCAGTGCTGGCAACGGGCTGCTATTCACCTCACAAGCTTTTTGCATCAAAAAACAGCAGCTTGCCAGCCACACACAGTACTTACCGCGTTAACACCGTCAACATGTAAGATAAGTCTCCTGTCAATTCAGCAAAAACGAAACAGCAACCACCAGTAACCATCATTAGCCATCATCAACCATCATCAGTCATCATCAACAGTAATGACCCATCAACAACCATGACCAGGCATCAGTAACCAACCACTTAACCAACCACTTAACCACCACCAGTGACCGGTGTTAGCCCGGAAGCACGGGTCGCCCCTGCTTTGCCAGGCCCAATGGCTCCGCAACGAGATGCTGCGCTTCGGGGTGGCGCCCAACGAGGCGCTGCGGGTTGATGGGTTGTTGTTGAGAGGCTCTTCATGCGATCTTTCGAGGGATTTTTTTCATAGGGATTTATCAATGTAATAATAGGATAATATAAATGATTATGATCAATTGACAGTGATATAGGGTTCTTAGTAGGGTTATTTATAGGTTTGTTTTGGATCATATTATGATCATATAGTGTTTTTTCTTTCTTTACTGTTTATTTTTAATTGATTATAATTATATATCAGAATAGTATCATATGGTGGTATCTCAAAATAGGGGACCCCAAAGGTATGGATAGTTTATTACTAATAATGATTAGGTCACCTTTTTTGAGAAGCACCAATATAAGTAGTGATGTGAGAAAAGTTTCTTAAATCATATTATCACTATCATATAATCATATACTAGTATTTCATAAAACTGTTATAACTCATGATGTGATGAAGGACTGATGTATGGTGATGATATTACTCTAAAGTATAATGTCTGTTCATAGGAACGATCATATTACTTTTATCGATGGCTCGAAAATGGTGATCAGACTGATGATAGTAGTGGTCGTAATGCTTGATTGGCGATTGTTAGGGGTAGTTATTCATGCTTTGCTGGGAAATCCAGCTGTATATCCACATTTGATGGTAGATCTTCAGCTATGGTTCCACTGGTGGGGGTTGATTAGTAAGAACGGGAAAAGTAATGACAACAATGATGACGATGACGATGACAATCACGACGACGACGGCGGCGGGGA
>VSDK01006892.1:44453-77588 GCA_009767595.1 Symbiodinium kawagutii | reverse complement strand
ACGACGAGGACGAGGACGAGGACGAGGACGAGGACGAGGACGAGGACAACGACAGCGACGACGAGGACGACGACGATGACGAGGACGACGACGACGAGGACGAGGACGACGACGACGACGAGGAGGAGGACGACGACGAAGACGAAGAGGACGACGACGATGGCGACGACGATGATGTTGATGATGGTGGTGATGTTGGTGATGATGGCTAATAGTAAGCATCATGAGGCCCATGGCGCACATAATTTCCAAAGGGTGCTGGGGGCCTTTGCCCGAATATGGTTTTCCTGGATACTTAGCACTGCTGTGCAGGACGGGACCAGGATTGCCGCAAGTTTGACAGACCTGGAGAACGCGGTACTTTGCACAAGGTTGCTACAACATGTCAATACATCCAACAACTTAACTCGTGTTTCTTCCAGAACGTGGAGGTGAACTAGTTTTTCCCCAACAAATATGTGCGGGTCTTCAAATGGGGTACCCTCAAAATTGATTGCTTTCCTTCCAGAAATGGGAGCTGTTTCTGCAAGGGACCTGAGGTGTTGTTTTATTCTTGACGGGCTTGAACTGTTTTCAAGCCACTTGTTTTTAGTTGGTATGACTGTTGCTGCTTCATCGATAGTTTTCAAGCACGATGAGCCACCCCTTTGCAACTAGAGTAGCTTGGATCAGTGCCTTGATGGCTGATATTCGCAAGGGTGATCACGATTCCTGACTCATCTTGCTTAAGATGAAGGCAACCCATGATGAAATCATGCCTAAGTGGGGCTCCTAACAGGGCCTACGACTCTCCAGCAACGGGTCCCTACTGGCTGTGCCGCTTTCGCCCCTAGGCTTCGCTGAACTTGCTGATGGACACTGCGGCGCGTTCTGGATCTCAATACCTGGATGAAGCGTGGGACATCCTGGAGGAGTCTCATGTGAGTTGATGCATGTTGGCTGGGTGCGTTTTTGCCAGATTTCGCTTGATCCATTGACCAAAGCTGGAGAAATGAACAAGTGAGGATTCCTCCAGCCTGATTCAGGTACTATGAAAACTGGTCGCTGTTTGATGGCAAATCGGGATTGACAACAGTAGTGAGGATTCTCAGTGGTTCGACCCAACGGATTTCGCCAAATATTGTGGTCAGGAGATGCAGAAGCAGAATCTCAAAGCCGACAAGTGCGCAGCGAGTCATGAGCAAAACCATTGTCTGGTTGATGGGGCCATTGTTGGGGTTATACAGTTTGTTCTACAGTTGGCTATACAGCTGTGAGTGTCCTTAGAAGCCAATAGCTGAACTTTTCGGCGGTTGATCAGTGGATTACAGCGTGTTGGTGGAGCAGGGTGCCAAGATGGCTATTGAACGATGCCTGGAGATGCACCAGCTGGCAACGTGGAGCCACAGAACCACATCAGTTCATTGCTGGTTTAACCTGTTTTGGTTGCTTATGGTGGTTCAGAACGATGATTATATGCGGCCACTGATGATTAGTAGTGATTAGTCATGGTGGCAACAGTGGCAAAAAAAGGGTTTGTAAAGGTTGGTTGATGATTTTGGTTGTTAGGCTACCTGGTTGATGGGGTACTATGAGACATCACAGGAATGCAGTTGCCAAGATCAGGGAATGGCATCATCATCTGCCACTGCTCAAATGACACATGCAGAGTCTCTGACTTGCAGTCAGTTCCTTGGCTAGATTTCCATTCCTTCTTGGAAATATGTTCAGTTCAATAATTGATTGGCAAATCTCGGTGCTTCCATTCTTTGTTTCAAAAAAGATCTCGAACTTTCGCCAGTGGTCTCCACTTGATAACAGATGTTTGACGTTGTCGCGCTTTCGATCGCAGCTGCCATTTCCAGATACACAGTCTCCATCTTGACGAAGCAGCTCTCTGACCGAATCTCTGACAAGAGGCGACGGTCTGGATCAAGGGGCGTCAGTAGTTGCAGGAAGCGGTTGGTTCGACCATTGAGGTCAAAGTCAGAGAGTCCTTTTAAGTGGCTTCGTTCCTGTTAGCTGAGTACCAAGCAATCAACTACTTTGAAAAAGTTTGTAGATTTTTTTTCTTGTACTTGATTTCTGAGTTTCGTAGAGAAATTCTTTGCCACGGACGATACTGTCAGAAGGGCCAACATGAGAGAAGCTTCAGCAAGAGAATGCTTTCCGATTGAAACAATAGCTGCAGAAAGTATCACATGGGGCTTGCTTCTGCATTGGTTGGTGATCTGCAATGCTGTGCTGCAGAAAGCATTGGCATGGCTGCGTCAAGATGATTTGAAGTAGGTAGAAATGTCTCCAAAATTTTACATCTAGGTTCCCTGGGGATGAAAGTAGGTACGGCGTTGCGCGCGCATTATTTTTCCTCGCGCATGTATTGGAACTCAGACAGCACGGTGACTGGCTGGTTAGGCCTCTTTGCTGTTGAATATGTAGCAACCTTGCGCAGATTGGTTTGCACACGTGGCATTGACCCACCTTTTCGCTCTTTTTGTTGGGTTTAGAATCATCCTTGAACCAAGAATTCGGGCTGAGCAGTACAGAGCTTGCTCAAGGGAATGTGGCAAACAGAAAACTGAGAAAATGATAACCTGGGGGGCAATCAAGACTCATGAATCGCGAACACACACAGGTCATACACGATACCAATGAATGATGATTGCATCAGCACATGCGATCATCATTATCATCGTCATCATATGTCATCATCTTGTTGTAGGCGATCGTGGTGACAACCCATCAACTGGGAGTAGCTACTGTTGCTATGTCCCGACTACTGATGCTTCAAAGAACCCTTATCGGCCAAGCCGGAGACCGCACATGTGCTCATATTGGTGCTCTAAATTCTCAAGGATCAAAGGTTAAGCAATTCTGGTTGAACCTAGGATTCTGGTTGAAACCTGGGATTCTGATTCATACTGATTATATATGTGGGTCTTTCTCAAAACAAGGGTTTCCCCCCAAACATCCATTGTTAACCATTCATAGTGATAAACCAACCATAGTGATAAACCAACCATTAAACCAACCATTCCTCCAGTCTAATCCCCAAATGTCACCGTCACATCACCACGGATAGTTACGACTCATTGTTGGATCGCTACAGGCGAGTCCCCCGCGGGGTGGCCATGGTGGAGTACTTCCTGAAGACTCAACCGGAAGATGTGGACGAGGTGACCGCCACGATGCCCTGCCATATGGTGAGTCATGGTGGCTTCAAGAATTGTTGTTGACGACCCGTATGTTGGTTGAAAATGGCCAGAAATGGGGTGCATCACTCTCAAGACTGTTCACTGAGCATTTTCCCTGAGGAGTATAAGGTTCGTTTCGGGCCCTCTTGGCGAGGTCTGTCTGGCCTGACCGGCTATGAAAAAAGAGGTTTTCAAAGTTGGGGTGGTGGAGGTCTCAGTGGTTTGACGACCAGTCAAAGATAGACGCCAACAGGGCATGCTTGGATACTGACATTTTGACCCATTTGCACACATGGGCAAATAAATGGCTGTATCCTAGAAAGGCAACAAACATTTGCCCTTCCATTTGTGGACCTGCATATGCCTGCCCATCAAACCTTGGGGACAGCTTACAAGCATTGGAACCTACAGTAATTCCTTCTATTGCTCGGCCAGCAACGCCATGTTACCTGGTCAACCCTGCACCACCTATTCTTTATCCCTCAGATCAAGCCCCTATGAACCTGATGAACCTGATACTGGGTGCCCCAATGAGTAAGGTACCAACCAGTCCACCGGCTCAAGGGTTCCAGAAGCAACCAGCAGCTTCGACGGCAGGTGCTGGTGAACTCTCTGCTGGATGTGTTCTGCAAGCTGGGAGACATGCCAAGACTAGAGGCGAGCGGAGCCGTGAGAACAGCCAGCTGGTTGGTTTATTGTGGTCAAGCTTAAGGGTTAGGGTAACCATCAAGCAAGGATGTTGAGTTGATGTCGGCAATGCAACTGTCAAGTAAACACTCTAGGAAAGAACAATCATTATGAAACAAACCAATCATCATACTGGAAACAAACCTCGTACATGGTGGGTAAACGCCAGAAAGAGGGCTGACATCGCTTAGGCTTGGGCCATGGGCCATGCGTTGGGAGGCGACTCTGGACCGTATGAGGGAGTACGGCATCCGGGGCTCCGCCGTGACGTATGGCACCATCGTCAAGGCGAGGCCACAATGGTTGGATGTGGCAAGGGATGATGGGTACCGGTACGGGCCCCACTAAGCTGATGATCATTTAGCGAATGGAAACCATTGGAGTTGACTGGGGACACCACATCGTGGCTTGGCACATACCCAGATGGATCGGGGCTATCAATGGGCTGTTACCTGCCCTTATAGGGTTGTTTAGACCCAGCTGGTTGGTAGTTGCTGGGACTTGTTGGTAATTCTGAGGCCCAAGGATGAGGCAGTTCACCCAAGAGCAAGTGCCACTGTTGAGGTCGACGTCGTTGTGGTTGGTGCTGTTGCTTCCATAGCTATGACCTGACCAAAGACTGCTATGTTTGGGCTGAGCTGCTATGGTGGGATGTCGGGGGGCTGTTCAGCCACATTGGCATCCCCAAGATAAATCCACCAGTCAAAGTATCACTTGCGGAATATGGTTTTGGCCACCACCCCAGCCAGAGTGGCACCCAGCTACATATCGGTCAACAACGATATTGCACTACAGCAATATATACTCCATGAATCAGTTTATTGAGTGATTCAGTTGTGCTGAATTTCAACAAGCACCACTTTGCTAAAACAATAAACTTCCAGCTAAACTTCTATATAAACTTCTGATGGTTCTGCACTCAGCGTTAGAACTGGCACCACTCTGCCGTAGATGGCCCTTTCAAGGGCAAGTGCCAGGCTTATGGACGTGCCGGCAACATTGATCGGGTTCTACAGGCAGGGGTCTGCGACTGCATTGGTGCCTGGGTTTGTTCACCTGTGGCGTCAATTTTGGATGGCTGGGGTGCCTTGTGGTACCTTGATCGATTTCAGTAGTTTTGCTTCTACCAGTTGATGATGCATCGTTAGTTGCTTCCAATAGTTTGATGGATCGTCGTTCATTGGCAGTCAGTTTGATGATAATTAGTTGCTGATAAGATATGATTGCTCATACTATCAAACTGATTGCTAATAGATTCATGAAACTGATCGCCAACGGATTCATGAAACAATTGCTCATCCGCTAGCAATCAGTTTGTGATTCTGATGAACGATTCCAATAATTGATGAGTTGCTGATGGACTCATTGATCACCTTATTGGAATAGGTTGTTTATGGTTCCATTTTTTTATTGGGATAAGTTGACTACAGAAACAATTGATCAGTTGATCCGTAGTTTCTGATCAGATATGATGAACGATGGCAATATATTTGATCCACCATGTTCTCATTGATTTTGGAATCGTTTGATCCTGATAGCCCATCTACCAGGAACAATATGCTAGTTATTACCATATCCAAAATATGACGATGAGTTGCTCATGGATTCATCCGTTGATCCATCGCATTTTCTCATTAGCAACTCATCACCCCCCAGCGCTTCGGGCTTGGCTCCTGGCAGGCCTGGGAAGAAATGCAAGCCGAAGGATTGGAGGCCAATGCTGTCGGGGGCCCTGCTGATGCACCAGCCTCCGTCTATGCGTACGTGTCTTGCATGTCCATCCAATGCGGTAGTGTATCCAAATGAAATCCGATGATGTCACCCAGCCCAGAGCTTCATGAATGACTGATGATGAAACAATGAACAGATGAAGAGTCAGAGACCACGCATGACTAGCTGTTCAATTATCCTTGGGGATTGTTGATCCATCGTGAAAAGCGCCAACTGGGAGTGAACCATCAGATGAACTCCACTGTGAGGACCTATGCGTGTTGTGCATTTCAGGCAACAGGTGATGTGCTTACTGTCTCTGCATGTTTACAAAGAGTGGGATCGCAAGTCCTCCATGAACATGACGTTGAATCTATTGGGAGTGGTGTTGGTTTTGGGCTACCCTCATTTTATCAAACATCCCTCATCAACCACTGCGAACCAGCTTGTTTGCAACCATTGTTCAACCAAATCATCATCAACAAACCGTCATCCATCACTAGCTAACTCATAATTGCAAATGGTAGTTACCAACCAGTATTCACCATTACAAACCATTGCTAACCATGATTGACCACTATTGTCCATTACTGACAGCGATTAATCGCATCAACCATTGACCATTGTTTAGCATGGTGAAAATTTGACTACAAGATCACCAACCATTGTTAAACAAGTAGTTCAACATGTTTGTGGTCAAAAAGCTAGCGACAATGACCATGATAAACAACCGTATTGTAGTCATGCAGTCATGAACATAAAACATCATTTTAAACCATTAACAAACGTTGTGAACCCATATTGAATATGACCATTGACTCTAATTGCTAATAATAATTAAAGTAAGCCATGTTGACCATTATAAACAACTTCTATACCATTACGAACCACTAACGGCGAATCATCCATTAATCATCACAAACTAATGGCTATCACTACGAATTAACAGTTACTAATCATCATTGTCAACCAGCTGTAATTGTTAACCACTACTAACCACTACTGATGATTAGTAATTGTTAATGGTTGCTGAATGGTTACTAATCACTCTTACCATTACTTACCATTACTTACCGTTGCTTGCCATTACCATTATCACCAACCATTACGAACCACTACTTATCATTCCCAAGCATCACCAACCCAACTTGTTCAGCATGACCTCGCTCAGGTCACCTACGGTTGCATGTTGGACGCCTGTGTGAAGTGCGGGCACCTCGAGAAGGCGACGCCGACGCGACGCCTTCCGTGCGTGGAGAAGGGATGCGGCCGTGGGCTTTGCAACGGCCGGTGGTGGATGAGGAGCAAAATGATGGAGGTAGGTAGAGACTCATTAGTGGGAAATTGTGGTTGATTAGTGGTTAATAATGGTTGATTCGTTGTTGATTAGTGGTTAATTGGTGGTTCACAATGGCTCGTGACCGTTAATAATGGTAAAATGATGATAGGTTGATCGTAAGGGTTAATCATCGGGGTTAATCATAGGGGTTCATAAGACCATAGTTAATTCATATAAGGTTGTACTAACCCCTATGATCAACCCCTCAATGATTGTGAATGAACAGAATGTGAAATTGAATGTGAAATCAAGTTTACTGGTCAACAATTGTGATTGGTGAATATTGATAATATTGATGGTGAAATCAATTATTGTCGGTCATGAATGGTGGTGAAAGAACTGAAAGTTGATGTTCAATCATAGAGATTAAGAACCCACAATGTGGTTGATGGGGGTTGCCGGAGAATTGAATATGTTGTGCAGAGGAAGGGCAGTGCTGTAAACAGGTCTTGGCGAGCTGTTCAACAGGTTGCCTAAGGGCTGATCCTCCGCAGGCAACCCAACTCACAATGAATTCCCTGTTGTGAAAGGGCTCGACAGAAGCCACTACATGATTCCAGAAACAAAACCCCACATGTCTTACGACATTGCTCTTGGGTTCAATACCTAAACAGAGTTGGTGATGCACCCGCAGATACGTGCTAATAATAAGCGACTAGATACCGAATTCCTGTAAGCCTGGATGGTTTCCTGACTAGTAAGCAGTTTTTGAAAGGTTGAACAGTTTTTGAAAGGTTGAATGAGCAAGTTGGGATATGCAGTTCTTATTGGTTGCAGATATCGATACCTGTATACATAATTAGCTTTGAAGGACTGTTGCGCATCATGCATACAGATCATATAGTAAGTACATGCAAAAGAAGTGTGCTATCTGCATGCATGCGCATATGCATAAAGTTACATATATGGTACATGCAAAGACCACACAAACAATACATGAATGCATGCATATGTAGATTGACGGATGCACACAACATACAGACGTTGTTGTGTACGTGTGCAGGGTGCCATCCTTGGATTCATCCCGGGCATAGCACCAGGCATTGCACATCTTCGCCATCATGAAGCAGCGTGGTCTGCATCGCAATACCATCCTCTATGCGACCTTAATCAAGGCTCGGCCGGTGCCCGTAGAAGCCAACGAGTATGGCTGGGGTTTCTGGGATCATCGCAATCCACGGCATGCCTACCAAAGAGCATAGTTTGATGCTGTTCTTGTGTTGAGGTACCCCAGTGGTTGGTAGGGCAGCCATAGAAACATGACTAGGTTTTGTTATCTGACGGAAGTCCAACCTCCTTGCCGACAATGCGATACAAGCAGGGTCTATGGCCTGGAGCAATAAGAAAGGCGATCCTTTGGTAGCGACACGGGTTGACACCGGTTCTGCCCAAAAGGTGGACAGTTGCTGGTGGATTGTGTCGACCAGCGAAACTTTGACCAAAACTTGGTTGATGCTTGAAGCTTTTGGATATTTATGTACACCCAGATACGGTATGCCAAAAGCTAATTGGTCGCAGTCCATCTGCTATCATTTCCGACCATCATCATCCATCCTCATCCATCATCCATCCTCCATGGCATCTCCGTGACCCCAGGGACCTTCGCACGGCGCTCAGCGACGCCCAGGGCTTCGCCAAGTCCAAGGATCCCCTGGCGGCCAAGAACCTCTACCGCGAGATGCGCGCGGAGCGCGTGCCGCGGGGATGCCCAGGGAGGGGCCCGGCGGCCAGCGCCGCCCAGCGCCCTGTGGGCGAACTGCGAAGGCGTTGTCGAGGGGTTGTAGTAGACATGGGTCATGAGGGGTTGATGATACTGTGGAAGGAGAAATGGGTTGATAATCAGCAGGGTTGTAGTAGAAATGAGTAGAAATGGGTTCATGACAAGCAACTGGTTGAGTAGAAATGGGTGGCAAGCAACAACTGTTGAGTGTCTAGCTCACTGAGCAGTGAGTTACAACATGAACTAACTTGACATGAACTAACTTGTCCGAATGGAAACAAGCATTTTTGTGTTCGAGATCCCCCGCACCAAGTGTTCACCACCGGAAGCTGCAGCCCAGGTGCAACGTGGTGGTCTTCAACAGCCTCATCGACGCCTGCGTCCGCGCCTGCGACCTGCAAGGAGCCGGCGAGGCGGATCGGCCGGGCGCACCCCCACCGGGGGGACGGGGCCGAGGCGGGTCTCCAGCAACCAGGGGTCACCAGGGGTCACCAGGGGTCACCAAGGGAACTACCTGGGGTACCTGACAGGGTCACCAGGGGAAATGGCAGGAGAACTAGCAGGGAACTCCAAGGGAACTTCCAGGGGAAATGCCAGGATAATAGCAGGGGAAGAAGGTGTTCCAAGAGTCGCTACCAGGGGATTCCACAACCAGAAGAACCAGCAGCTATTTGCCATTGACCACTGATCATTGTAAGGGGTTAGTTTTCAATCATGTTTTTTCTTGCGGAACAAATCGTATCCAACAAATAGGACGTTCTGCAACTACAGCAAATTGTGGGCAAACCCATTCAGCTTGCCAACCATTCTCATGTCACACAGGCATTTGCACTCATGAGTTTTCGTGGGTTGCGATGCAACAGAATAATCTCCGCATTTTCATTGGCTATCAGTTGTGTTATTCATCGGTTAGTCTTCTTGCAAAGTATCAGTTGTGAATTCCACTAAGATCATTTCCCAGTTGCATCACTTTTCTGAGGCAATCTACGCCCTGAGATTACACCCTGTTTTGTCTACAAATTCCGATGTTTTATTTTTCTGTTATTATTACCCTTATTACCATTCTTATTGTTAGTCGTCAATAGCCGATTGTCAACAGTTGACAGTTGATAGTTCAGTTGAAAAGACTAGTTGATAATAATGCTCCAAAAAGCAATACTCAGTGAATAGTTAATAGTCAAGTTAATAATACTAGTTGATGATACTAGTTTAAACTAGTAGTCCCAAAACATCACTCACCTTCGACACTGTAGACTCTTCAGATGCTGAGTAGCTGCGCCAGGTCTTGCAAGAGATGACCGCCACCAACGTGCGGCCAGACCTCATTACGCCCAAGCCTCAAACACCGAGCCACGATTTTGAGGGAAAAGCAAGGAGTGAAGCCATGACCACGTCAGGTGGCAGCACCCAACTTGAGAGAAAAACATCTGTGGAAATCCACGGGTTTCGTGGCACCTTCCATTTCTTGGATGGTCTTAGCCATGTGCATTGCTGTCCCACGGTCGGTGATGTGTGGTTTGGAGTTGTATGTTTATATTCTGTTTCATGGGTCATTGTTCCAAGCCCACCAGATGAGATGCAAGCAAAGGCATTAACAGAAAGATATACAGCTAACAACAAGCTACTGTTTCAATAGATACTCCCATCAACCAATTGGTAATCCCAAACACGATGGTCAACTGATGCCCTGTGAAGGTGGTTTTCTACATGGCGGTAAGTTTTCTAGCTTTAGATGGAAGCTAGTGACCTTAAGGCCATGGTCAGCTGCCTTTAAAACTATGGACTTTACCTAGCCATTCCATGATCAGCTGCTCATTGGCTGCTCAAAGCGGCAAACCATGGCTACCATGGCGCTCAGCAACAACAGAACGGCGTAATGGCACGTTTCGAACTGATCGGGTTTGATCTGATTCGTTGTCTTTGGTTTTCTAATTGAATAGGAACATTTGGATATGCATTATAGATCTATACAATTATACATTCATTATACGTATATACTATCTATATACGTCTGTAGATTTGACAATTCATCATACTTTGATTTCTCCTTTGAAAGTGGGCAGTGGGTTGCGCGCCCAGCGCTGCAGGTTCAGTACCCTGATCAAGGGCTACTGCAGCAACGGCGAGCTGTCCAAGGTGCTGGGAGTGCGGTGGAGCCCGTGGCGAAATGCAGCTGTTTCTTGTGGGTGGTGATGGGTTCTGTGTATAGGTTATCACCTAAATCTTTTGAAGCTTACTGTCACGATTCACTATTATTTTTGTTGCTATCATCATCATCATCATCATCATCATCATCATCATCATCATCATCATCATCATCACCATCACCATCACCATCACCATCACCATCACCATCACCATCACCATGATGATCATCGTCGTCGTCGTCGTCGTCGTCGTCGTCGTCGTCGTGTCGTCGTCATCATCATCATCATTATCACCATCATGATCATGATCATCATCGTCGTCGTCGTCGTCGTCGTCGTCGTCGTCGTGGTCTTTGTCGTCGTCATCATCATTATCATTATCATCACCATCATCATCATCACCATCATCATCATCACCATCATCATCATGATCATCATCATCATCATCACCATCATCATCATCATCATCATCATCGTCATCGTCATCGTCATCGTCATTGTCATCGTCATCGTCATCGTCATCGTTGTCGTCGTCATCATCATCATCCTCATCGTCATCCTCATCGTCATCGGCATCGTCATGGTCATTGTTTTGTCATCGTCATCGTCATCGTCATCGTCATCGTCATCGTCATCGTCGTCATCATCATCATCATTTGGGTCTTATCTGCCTGCAATTGTTTGGTTCCTACATCTCTTATTGTTGCTTGAGCCATTAGTCAATTTGTTCCTGCCCATTATCGTTCCAGCACTTCTGAATGGTTTTGCTGTCAAGCCGCAGCCAGCACCCTGCAGGTTGGTTAAGCGGCCATAGCTCAACACATATGTGATTGATGGCCGACAACCATGGCTGTGCTTGTTGATGATTTGTCACAATGAAAAGCGATGGCTCATGATAGTTTCGAGAATTTCATGATGGATTTCATATGGCATTGTTGGTATATCCTATCATCAAGCAGTGCTCCTTGTTATGGGTTAACGGGTTTGTGCTTTTTGGTTTTGTTAGCTGTTGGGGGTACCTCATCAACAATCGCACGTTGGTGTGGATTGTATCTGTGCTATCAATAACTTGCTTCCCTAGTGTTGCTTATGGTTGGTTGCAGTGCTAGCATGTGCTTGTATAGTTGAGAGATCTATGTCGGCATGTAGAAAGACTTGTAAAGTCAGATACGGATCTGTATGTGCATATACACATTTTTATTTTGCCAATGCACATGTACATATATTTGGGCTTACATATTATCTATGTAGAGGTGCACAGGTCCAAAATAACATTCTTCCCTGTATAACATACACAGTATCCAGAAATCTCTCTCTCTCTCTCGATATGCATACCTATATGCGCAAATGTGCAAACCAGCATTGATACCTCTATACACATTATAAACATGCATGATATATATATATATAATATGTAAATATGTATGCGAACATGCACATAAATATGTATATATATATATACATATAATGTATATACATATCTAAAACATACATAGGAATAAATAAATATATATATATATATGTGCATGTATATATACGATGAACCACGCATGAATGCTGGTCCCTACCCTACATTTGTCGTGTCTCCGTTTTCCCACGGCCGAATCTGCGAGGCCATGCGGTTGCAGGAGGAACTCCAAGCACGACAGCTGGAGTGCGACGTCGGGGCCCCAGGGAACCTGCCTGGTGGGTCTTCCCAGCAGGTCGTGTGTGGCCAATTGGGCGAGGCAGGATTGTGGTACAGAGATACTTGAAGATCTGGAACCATGGTATTGTTGAATGAGTTTTTTTTGAACAACTATTTCTTATATTTAGTTCAACCAGATAATGATTAAGTAAATCCATGAATGAATCAAGACTTGGAATACCAATCATTTCTGGATTTTGAAGCCAATCCAAGGATCAGCTTGAAGTGACCATAGAATCACTCAGTCATTGCTCGCGGGGCTCGCTTCGACCGACTCAGGGATTTGTCAAACACAAAGTCAGGTGAAACCTGTGCGAGTAAATCTGCGAGCAGATATCATTGGTTGTCAAGTTGTGGCGGGGGAGTGCCATCCACTGAACACCAGAGGCAATTGGCTGAACCAAAAAACAACTGTGATGTCATTGTCAAGGTTCACTTGTCAACATACCTCCAAGAAAGGGAACCCCTGAGCAGCGAAGAGGAGATAAGCGATTCGCCCAGCGGTAGTCATTCAATTGTTTCAACGCTGAGTGGTTTTCCCTGGATTTAGTGAGGTAGCTGGTCATTTGAAATGTTCATAAGAAAATAGATAAACAAATTGAATTAATAAATGAAATCAATAAATGAATTAATAAACACTATATGATATATATATATATATATTTAAATAATCTATAGATACTGTATACATATAGAGTCTTGCCTCTACTGCCAGTATATAAAATATGCAAACACTTGCAGCTTCATATCAGGCACAACCAGCTCTACTTTTGAATGGGAGCCTACCTAGTAATTAAAGAAACACACAATTAACAGAAACCAATTGGTTTGCCAATTGTTAGTACAACCACCCCGCGCTTGACAGTGGATTATTTGCCATCGCTTAAGCACAAAATAGACAGCAACTAATTGGCTCACTCGTCGTTTGTACAACCATAACCACCGCCAAG
Organism: Symbiodinium kawagutii; assembly: GCA_009767595.1. Classification (NCBI taxonomy): domain Eukaryota; class Dinophyceae; order Suessiales; family Symbiodiniaceae; genus Symbiodinium; species Symbiodinium kawagutii. Next base: position 64,175 of record VSDK01006892.1, on the reverse strand, counting down.
TGTCAACGGGACCATTGGCTCAGGAAATTGTCTACAACTCGCTGTTGGAGGGCTGCGTGAAGGATGGGCGCAGGGTGTCCCATTCTGAAGCGGTAACTGATGGACCAAAGACCGGAAGCTTTGCTAGCTCACGGTCGAACCGAAAGCAGTGAGGCGCTAAAGCCATGGAAAGAATCCGCAAGTTGTAAATCCACTAAATTGGCACAAGTTTTCGCTAGCACTTTGATTTCCCATGTGTTTTTCCAGCAACGATGGTGGATGTTTCGATCATCAACCAGCCATACCCAGCGATGACGGGCACCACCGGGGTACCTCGCCAGGCGGGTGACCTCCAGCTGGGCCTCCGCATGTTTTCGGAGATGCGACAGAAACACGTGCGGCCCAGCGCTGTGACCTTCTCCATCCTGGTGAAGGCTGCGGGCGCGCCAGGGTGGTGCACCAGGGGGGTTAGGGAGGTCCAGGTGAGGTGTTGATGGTGATAGTGGTTAGTTGCAAAAAAAACCGGGGCACAATCTGGGGAGTGGCGAAGATTTCGACGTTTGAAGCAGTTTTTTGTGGCTTTTCAGGATGAAAGTAGTCAATTTTCATGGACCCATTGATGGGAATCAATGGTGGAATCTTTTCACGAAGTCAAAACAGCAGTTTAAGAGTCCTGGGTTAAGTATGATTTCGGTAAGCAAAAACACAAACGCACGCAGACATATTTGACAAATATATATATATATATATATATATATATTAGATATTCATAGACTTATAGACCTCGACCTGGCACCCGTGGCCGCACACATGACTGGGCAGATGATGTGCCATTTGGGCCGTGAGATGGCAAAGCTCCAGGACCCGATGTCCCCGACGACGGTGCGTCTTGTTAGACCATTTGCCCAACCGGCACCTCCCAGCCGGTTGGAGCAAAATGGTCCAGTACGGCACCGTCTTCTACAAGGAGGGGCAGGGCGAGTGGACCGACCAGCCTCCTGCTTGGCGGGAGAGGTGGGAGGCCCCGCCCTCAGAGGCACCGAGCCTGCCAGAAGTGGAGGAGGCATAAGCGTATCGGCTCTAACGGTTTGCTGGTACGCCAAAATCAGCTGGGGCGATGCCTTAGCGGATGTTCTGCGTGTGTGACAGCCGCGGGCCTTTGCGTTACATCCAGTTCTACCTGGACGAGCCTGGCCTGGATTTTGAGGTTTGAGGCTAACCTGGAAACCTTGTTTTGCAACGGTCTGAACTGGCACGCCCTGGACTTACACCTGTTTTTTTCTGGCAGCTTTGAGCACTGGAAACCATTCATCCCACCAAGCGGCGTCGAGAATCGCAAACTGCCGTTGTGGTGCGGCAGCTGCTGCTCTTCTCAGGTCTTGATCTTGAAGGACATCTGAACCGGCTTGCCAGGTGGGACGTGGCTCGGCCATGCGCGTCTCTCATAGGAAGAGATCAGGGTGGTCCATTCCGAACGTTCAAGGCAAAAGAGTACCCAACAGCTTTGAACCATGCCTTTGCTTTTTGCATGACGATCCATGCCCCAGCCCTGGTACAGCAGGGCCATCAGCTGGATCTAGAATTTGCAGCGGCTTTGATGACCACACATGAGCCATCGATTTTGCCAGACTATCAAGCACAGGCGGAACCCGCCTAATGCACCAGAAATAGAAAAATTGTTTGCGTCTACATATATGTACGGCTTCTACCTATGCCTATGGGTATGCCTAGGACCTATACCTGTAGTTACAAATGTATTCATGCTGTGGTACAAAGAGATACGTTACAGACTCGTTTGTTTTGCAAGTAACCCTTCACTGTCGCTGGTGCATTGTTGCCATTCATATATGGTATCCCCCCAGTACCGATGTTTAATGCGTCTTGAACGCGAGGAGTTTTCTGGCGACCAGAAAGTGCAAGGAATTGCAATGCGTGTCCCGCCCTTCCCCGCCAGAAATACATTGGATTCAAGATTCAAGATCTTGAGCCTTGAATCTTAGATCCAGGATTCAAGATTCAAGATCCAGAAGGAACTTCTTGAACCTAGGGAGTAGGATTCAAGATTCAATATTCAAGATCCAGGAAGAACTTCTTGGATCCAGGGGGTAGGATTGAAGAAATTCCTCCGGGATCTTGAATCTTGAATCCCCGACCTGAGATCTCAAATCTTGAATCCAAGGGTTGGGTTCAAGAAGTTCTTCCTGGATCTTGAACCTTGAATCCTGCATCCTCACTGGATCTAATAAGTTCTTCCTGGATCGTGAACCTTGAATGCTGGTAGTTGGAGCAATTACAATTTCCTGCATGTCCTTGCAATTCCTTGCCAGTTCTAGCGTATGCCAAGTGTTCAGGGTTTTTCCCCCCAGGCCTCCATCAGATTTTTGCGTTTGTTTGTTTTAATTGCTTTCTCGAGGTTTTGAGCGGGGGCCCCCTGAGCCGCCGCCAGAGAGTTTCAGAATATTGTTTTTTTTGGTTTCCCGAGGTTTTTGGATTTTCCCGTCAGTGCCAATATAGATTTCTTGCGGTAAAATATGTATTTACCATAATTTTGAGATCCATAGCGCCAGCATCATAGTTTTTTGTATATCCAATTATTGTATGTAATTGTATTAAACATGTCATTACCAGCATAATAGGATGCATTGTATACCCAGCAAATTATATGTAATTGTACTAAGGGATAGAATGCCAGCATTGCAGGATGTATTGTATGTCCAACTGAGTATATGTAATTGTTCTAAAACTGATATTGGCACGAAAATAGGATGTATTGTCAGTTAACAGCCTCGTAATTGGAATTGTAAGCGATAGCATTGTAATTGTAATTTATTCACCAAAGAAATGTTGTTTATTATGTAAGCTTTGTCTTTCTATGATTCCCAAAAATGATGCATTAATGTAGGTTTTGCGTTTTTGTTTTTATTTCTCAATGCTTATTCCTCTTGCTTCTATCCAATACTGATTCCTCTTAATGCAATAAATTGTGTAAACGGTTCTATTATATACGATGTTGTTTTTGAATATTTTATTTTTTAAATATGATGTATTCGTAGATGTGAATATGAATGCTTTTCAGTAATGTTTATTTCGATATGAGTTGTTCAGCAATTCCTCTTAACATGTAGGCTTGTTAAAATATGTAACAGTGTTTGATGATGGGTTTGTGCAAAAAAATGTGATGTGTTTAATGGTGTATAGCTATGTATTAATAGAAGAATGTTGCATTGTACAAAAATTGAATGTCATTGAAGTATTTATGCTCATGTTAGTTAATGTCTTTGAAGTTTGCTATGCCAATATGCGACTTAAACCTGCCAATATGCTATGTTGTTCAATCTGTACGGCTAATCAAGATTCGTATATAAAGAGCATGTTGTTCAATTTGTACGTGCGTCCAGAATTGTCCTGTTTATTTTTGCCATGATTTCTGTCGTTAGCTCAACCTATATATTTAATGTGTTGATAAACAACAGCTTATTCAATGGTCATATGTATGCTTGTAAAAAACATAATATGAAGATATGAGCCTTCTCATATAACTAATAATGATATCTGCAAATCAACATATATAGCTTTCCAATAGCATTCATTGCAGTATAATACCAACAATACCAACATGTTCCATAAACATATCATTATTGTAAGTGTTGTTCCTTAGTTACATGTCATTGTAGAATTACATATCATTATAGCATTACATGTCATTATAGTATTACATATCATGAGAGTTCATTGCTGTTTTTAGGTGCGCATCATGTCCCACCCTTCCCTGCCATGTGCACACCAGCAACAAGTTGCATTCGGCATCCAGGTCTATTGGTGTGAGCTGGTTTGATTCATGTCCCACCATTCCCTACTAGGAGCAAAAACTATCGGTACGGGGGTGGTGGTGTTGCATCTATATATATGTTTATAAATATATACATATATATGTTTTCAATAAAAATATATATATATATATAAACACATGCAATCTTTTTGCATCTACTTGAATAGACACAATCACAAATCGGAAACGGAATAGTCATATAGAAGGAAACATGAATTGATACAATAAATCAGAAGATATTTTTACTTATTTGTATGTCTAAAATAGTTTCATAGAAATTTATCAATGCAAATAGAATCGCCCAAAATTTCAACATATTGAAGACACCCCAGCTTCAGACATTTCAACATGGGGTCATTTCAACATATTCATCTTGTATGGTTTCTATTGGTTTCTATAGTTTGGTTGATTTCATATAGTTTCCAAGAAATCCCCCCCATCTTGACCTGGCTGACCCAGTTGTTGTCTCGTGCTGGGCGCTTGGATCTGGCCATCCACTTGGTGTCCAAGGACGGCAGACACCACCTGGGCGGTGGGAAAGCTGTTGTGAGTTGCCAACCACAACCGAGTCATTGCTATGGCTGGGTGTTGACCACTGAAATCATAGTGAAACCCACTGGAAACCTGGAATTGCTACAGATTTTTTTGTTACCTAAGGTGTTTATTTTAGTGGGTGTTTACCACTAGACTGATATTTTTTGTTTCAGGTAAACAAGTAAACTAATGATTTTTTTTGAAAACATCAATGTCATGGAGTGGAACCCTTTGTCTGCAGTAGATTGGCCTGCGAGGGGCACCAGCCTTGGCGGAGGTCATAGCATGTGATTGTGTAACCAAGGTGATGTTTTTTTGTTTCAAGTGGGGACCGTCGCGAAATTGGTTCACCCCCAATAGATGCCGCTGAATGAGCATTTCTGACAGAAAATCCACTGACTTCAAGGGGAAACAGTTTTGGCATAGACTGCCTATTGCTTTTGGGTCGCTTTGTGTTTCTTTTTATGGCCAGATCGAGTCATGCTTGGTGGTTGGATTGTTGTACCATTGCCATTGCTGCACTTGGCTCAGATGTAGAAGAAAAGGGCAGGGGGTAGGTGCACTGCCCGACATGACGGAAAAGGGCTTTCGGATCTCTTCGGAAGTCAACAAGGAAGGATGGGAGAAAGCACAGTTTCCAATCCTATGTGAGACATGCCTAGGTGCGGCATCAGAGTTGGGCGTCAGGGTTGGGCTTGCAGGGCTGGGTATTAGCAGTTTTAGGAGCAGCAGAAATAGTAGGGCATGCTGGGAGGAGTAGTAGTGGTGGTGGTAGTAGTGGTGGTGGTGGTGGTAGTGGTGGTGGTAGTAGTAGTATTGGCAAGAAATGACGGAGGAGTAGGCTGTGGTCGGACTCACAAGGTCCCATGCACAGATGATTCGGTTTCTGTGCGCAGACACAGGATCCTGAACTTTCATGCACTGACGATACCCTGAGAACTGCGCCAATGTTGTTACTCAATTTTATCATTTAGTGCTATGATATGTGCAACACGGCACCCGCATGTTGTAGAGCCACGAGCCCACATATGCATGAGAATTTTCAGGTCAAAATCATAATGGTGCAGCTCGGGGCCTCCCATTGTTGCGGCATCCTCCAGGTGATAATCCCTACGTTCGCATGCAGAAGGAAGACTATGGTGTCGAGTGCAAGATCTGTGTGAGACCTTTCACCATCTTCCGTTGGAAAGCTGGCACGCAGGGCCGCTATAAGGCCACGGTCATATGTCAAAGTTGCGCAAAGGCGCCAGGGTTGGCATTGGGTCGGAGATTTTTTCGGAGGTCCTGGTGGTGAAACCATCAGCGGAGAGATGGGAAATCCCAGCGAGGAAGGATTTAGTTAAATTTCATTGCTTGTATCGGGGGTGGCGCCGATTGAACTCACCATCCAGCACTAGTTGCTTGCGAATTGGTGGTTATTGGCCCATGATCTTCCATTTTATAAACTGAAACACGTATCTTTTGATGAAATAACTGAATTATCATTGGTGGTAACAAGTATCAGGGGGAAATTGGAAGTATTACTTCCGGATTCTTGGATGATCAGCTGTATCTTTTCCTTTACATACATTGGCCAACTGAAAGTTTCCTAGTATCAACCATTATTAGGTATTTTGGATGATCCAGTATCACTAGAAACCAACAAAGTTTGACAATGATCAACACTGCCCAGCAATATCCGTCCTGAAACATGAATGCCCCTAGTCAACCATTACAAGGTGGGGCCCCCTTTGTTAGCTGAGTCAGCTTATAACTAGGTTAACTACCAGTTACGGTCGACACACCGATAGTGCAATGGCAAATCTCAACCAACTTACAACTCTGGACTTAGATACTGTAGATATAACTACAGTGAAAGGGCCAAATCTTAAGCAACTTAAAAGTGTATGAGACCCCATCTTGTATCAGCAACCAATGGGGTGAGCGGGTTCTGTCAGGTCAAAAACGTGTGTCAGACCTGCCTCTTCGATTTGGAGTATGGCCTTCCCGTACAGGTGGGGGGCCTTCAGAGCGAGAAGTGGTGCAACTCGAATGGGATAGAAACTTTGGGTGTAAGCCCAGTTAAAGATAGGGGATATGATGGTTTACAACCCTAGTAATTCTTCATAATTGTTAATAATAGTTGATGATAGTTGACAATAGTTAATGGAAATATTGTTCATCGTAACAACGGTTTATAATGGTTCATACTGAGGGATGTAAACCCAATCAGGGGATCATAATGGTCAATGACAGGGGATAATCACCAGAAACAATGGTTGATCAACTAGTAGTCATAGGTGGTTATCAGCACTATAAGGTCGCTTTTTATAGCCCCTGTAAGCATGGTCAGTTACTAGTTACCAAATGGGAAGAATCCAGTGCTGGGTATTTCTCAAGCCTAGCTTGGCACCCCCAAGTTATGGATGGTTTGTCACCGTCAATGGTCAATGAAGCTGGATGATAACGGTGGGGTTCCCTATTTTGAGAAACGCCCCTTTTGAATCCTCAAAATGATTGCGACATCCTACTAAAATGGTTGTTCTTTGGCGATTTGATCAGCATTGACATGGGGGGAGCGATGATGCAAAATACTGCAGTGTCTGTGTGGGTCTGTGCCTACACAGTAGCCTGCGGCAAGAAGTGATGACTCAGCAGTGTTGCGTTGCTTTCTTGCTTGGTAGGTAGGTAGGTGGGTGGGTGGGTGGGTGGGTTGCCAACCTAGCAGCTTGCTCAGTTGGGAGGTGGTGGGGCAGGCTTCGCAGTTGCAACATGGCAGCGATCTTCATGGCTTGGAAAATGCAAGGAATCATTTCACTTTGCCTGCATGAAAGTGTTGGTAGGACACACCAACCTCCAACACCTCGGCCACCACCAGCATTATTGTTGTGATTGTTGTGGTCGTCATGATGATGATGATGATGATGATGATGATGATGATGATGATGATGATGATGATGATGATGATGACGATATCATCGTCATTGAAAGATTTGCTGTAACATCTTCGTGGATGTGGCTCGGAACCGTTTTTGACTTTGAAAAAAAACACTAGTTGCCTGACAGAAATGACGACAGACAACTGCCCAATTAACTCGTTTGTGGCACTCGAGTTTCTCCAAAAAGACTAGCTTTTTGATCGAAATGGTGGTGTCCCCAATCGTTCGAAGTGCCAAGCATCACTTGCGACCGTGACTATCCCTGCAACGTGGGCCCCCCCAAGTTCTGACTTTGTTTACAAGGCCATTTGATTGAAATCATATGTACCATTTGCCTGGTAGTTATCCAACTTGCTAGCTATATCTGCCATAGTTGGTTACTTTACCCTAGTTCTACCCCAACAGCCATAGCTGGTGGATTATGGGCCCACCATCAGTGGAGTTGAACGCCAGGTCCGCGACAAATATTTGGAAGAGCTCGGGGCCAACAAAGTGGCGCTGCCACACAGCCGAGTGGGCAGGGACTATCAGCTGCAGAACGCGCAGGCGGATAAGGATGGCGAAGATCTACCTTATGGCAAGGCCAGTGTGCACATGGGGGCAGCCTGGGCACTGAGAGGTGTGTTTTTGGTAGCAACAGGCACGGTGAATGCGTGGGAAATGCTTAGCTCATGGTTCACCATGATTGCAGTAGATGTTGTCAAGCTATCTTGGTAGCGATGACAAGACCTGTGTGTACAGCAACGAGGTTCCCATCTCCGGTGAACCTCAACTGTGTTTTGGGTGGTGCATCCCCAGCTTTGTTCAATTGGTAGTGGACGAAACAAAGTCGGGGGCTTCAAAGTTTTTGGACTAAGCCAGGCATCACCCGTATGACTTCAATCAGTAGCCCAACTAGTTTACATGTCTTGAATCTCCAAGTTGAGCCACAAGTATCAATTAGCATCAATCATCTATCAATACAGACTATTCTCTCACATTGAAGGCATCCAAGGTTATAGAGTCTCAGCCAGTGTTCGCTGTGCCGAAGGTTTTGTTTATCAATTTGTGCTGGCAATCGCCATTGAGTTCATTGTCACTCAACCATTGCTAAGCGTCTTCATCACTACTATCAGCTGTGAACCATTGCTATGAAAAATGGCATTTTCCACTGCGTCACTCATCCCTTGCCATGAACCACTGCTATTCGCCAATTCAGAGGTGGGGGCTCATCCCATGCTACAGCGCTTGGCACGAATGACTCCGTACTACAAGCGCAACGAAGCGCGAATTTGCACCTTCTACGTGAAGGGTGCCTGCAATCGGGGTCAAGTTTCTCGGCGCCAATGGATTTCGGTGCTTTTTTGCGGTGAGATTCTGACCTGAACCGTGATAAATCAGGAGATATCTCAAGTGGTGCAGCTATAGTACAATAAGCAGTCTTCAACGACTCATCTTTCAGTAGCCTTTATGATAACTATTGTTTAACTTTTCATAGCCATTCTTTTGGTGCAGTTTTTCTCGACCGAGGATTGTCCCTTCCGGCACGAACTGCCGCAGGGAGGCGAATTGGCCAACCAGAAGTTGCGCGACCGTTTCCACGGCGAGAACGACCCCTTAGCGGCCAAGATCATGCGTCGGGCTGAGGAGGATTTGACCTTGATGCCACCGGAGGATAAGTCCATCACCACCCTCTACCTGGGTGGGTTGCCTGCAGGTGGGACCGTGGCGTTTTTCTACCGCACTGCCCATGGTGGGTTGGTTATATATCAGGTGGGTTGCACCTTCCAATGTTGAGTCCATTGTTTTGTTGATGGAACCTGGTGCGTGTTCGTTGATGGTTTTCGGATGTTTTCTGACATATTTGGCAGTATAAATGTACGACAGAGGGGCTGTTCATTGGCTTATGGGAGTTCCAAGCCTTCGTCGTCTAGTCAGTGTGGACCTGCAGGCACCAAGGAGAAAGAAATCCGCAACCAGTTCTACGTTTTTGGTGAGATCAGATGCTGGGCAGTGTTTCGGGGTGAACTGGTGCACTGGCTGGCACCAAGTGAGGGTTGCTACCCAGAAGTTGTTTACTTTGGCATTGTTCCTAGGTGATTTTGCTGAATCTCTTCAGATATCTCAAGTTGTGCGGTGAAACGACTACAGGTTGGGTTTATTGATGTTGAAGTCCACACGGCTGCCATAGCTATGTTCTTTTGGCTACCCTGAGAAGCACCACCATTGCGCGAGAAGTTCCAACAATTTCTAGGCATTTTGTTGGCTGGTATCAAGATACGAGCATAAATCCGACAACTTTTCCGAGCAATTGGACTGTTTCAGTATGTTTGCCAATTTCCGCCACCTCAGCAGTTTGATAATTTCCCACATCTTTCATATGCACGTAAACTTACATACATATAATATGCAAATGTATTTACATACAGATAGATATGTATATATATATATAACATACATACATATAATTGTCTATATCTACACAGACATGGATGATAATATGTTGCATCCTGACATAAATAGCTACATCTTTCAGTCATGCTCTGTATTCGCCATTCATTTTGCCAGATCTTCAAGTGTGGGCAACCTGTTGTTTTTGGTGATTTTTCTCTTGTGGACTCTGGGAGCACCAAGCTCAACGAAACGGTGATCCACCGCGCCTGTGGACCCTCGAAGTTTGGGTTGATCTAAGCGACAGCATCATCCCCGGTTTGGACGCCCGAAACGGCTGGTCATGGGGAGCCACCGCCCAGGAAGTATCCGCATGGCACCGAAACAGAGCTGTGCCTTCGTCACCTTCGTCAAGCGAGAGGTGTGGATGGCGCATCCGAAGCATCGAGGGTTGTTGGCGAGTTCGAATGCTTAGGATCAGTTGCCATTACTAAACAAACCATTGTCGAAATGAAGGTTTCAAACAACTGTTGCCTGTTGATGTTTCTTGTCAAATCATCAGTTCGATGTGAAAAGGGATCAAAACTTTACCGTTATGGACCAGTTTTAATCAGAATAATCTATTGTAGACCATGAATTGTTATCTTGCCCCTTTGTTGTTTGCTTATTGGCCCTTATTGACCATTACAATAAACCTCATTTTACCATCATTATGAACGCTTACTAGTGGAAAAAGGAGTAATCACCATCATCAACCATGATGAACTCATGGATTCGCCATGATACACCGGGGTTCATCGGGGTTAATCAATGGTGAGGACCCACAGGGCAGCCATGGAGGGTGTGGGTCGCCAGGTGGCTGAGCAGGCGGCCAAGAACACGCACAAGATCCTGAAGATCAACGGCAGCAAGGTTCACGTGACCTGGGGCCGGCCGCAGGTGACCTGGCCATGGTGATGGGTGTGGTGAGTCATGGTTGGGGTTAGTTGGGGTTAGATAGGGTTAGTTATGGTTAGTTATGGTTAGTTGGGATTAGTTATGGTTTATCATGGTTAGTCCAGTTAGTTCCTTTGGGATTTGGGGAGAATTGATTGTTGACGGTGACAGTAAGTTTATCGTCAACTAAGGGCCAAGAAGCAACAATACCAAGCATCAGTAATTAGGAGTCCAACAGTTGCTTCAACTTGTTTGCGATTGACATCAGCTTCATTAACATTAAATAGTTTAGCGTCAGCTTATAGCCCCCATTGTTGAAAGCACACATTCAGAGTTGTTTCTTTTCTTTTTTGTAGTTGTGTTTGTTTCTTTGCGTTGTGCAAATCTTTCTTCCCATGTGTTTTCTAAATATTTCTTCCCATGTCTTTTGCGAATATTTCTTCCCATATGTTTTGTCGTTTCCAGTTCTGATGCAGCGCAAAGTTTCATGTTTCTTCCCTGTGCGTTTCTTCCTTCATGGTTTCCATGAGGTGAACAAGAAAGAGGAGGCGGCCAATGCCATGGCATCAGGATCAGCCGCGCCACAGCAAGACACCTATCGGCCCTACTATCCCTCAATGGACCCCTCGGCACAGGGAAATGCTCCACTACAGGGAGAGAGACCTGATGAACGTTCCATTCCCAAGTAGATGCTGATGGATGGGGTCTATCGATGCAACGCTTTCGGAAGACTGCTCAATTCGCAGTTGGCGTCGTCTTTGCAGCTCGTGTGTCTCCCACACGAGCGCGCAATTCCCGCGACGCATTTCCGGAGAGGCTGCCGCGCGGTGCCAATGTGAAAAAGCAACACCTGCAGCTGCAGTTTCGGGGTAGCGTGGGTCGCCGGGTCCGCAATACTGATGATGTTGACAAGCTTCAATCTGAAGACTTCGCTCTAGTTCAACATCAAAGGGATGTGGGACATTTGGTTGCTTTGAACGTCTCAGTTTCTGTGCCATTCTTTTGATTTCTGGGATGCTCACCATTGACATCAGGTAGCATTTGACCCATGGCCACATGAACCACTAGAAGATCTATGGTTGGGTTCTAATAGGGGCTCAGACTTCGCAGTAGATGGTATCATGTCGTGGACTTGGAGCCATACCTATGAAGGACTTATGAACACGCCATTAACCAGTTGACAATCGTTGGTGAAATCCTCATTAGCAATCATGAACCATCCTTGACCATACACCAACCAGTATTACCCATTCCGAGATTGCAACATACACCACTGAGCAGTGTGGTGTGACTCAGAATTTGCGATCCTGACCTTCGGTAGGAGATGCGGCAGATGCATGGCGTTCAGCCAACCCGAATGGTTCGGAGCTCATGATCGAGAACTCCTTGTGCCGAAGTAGTTGGAGTTCAAAAATCATCAATTTCCACAAAGTGGTGCCAACAGTCTGGTTTGTTGGTATGCCACTCGCATGATCCGTTGATGGCAAATGCATTTATGTAAAGATATTCCCTAGTCCTTTTGTACCGTTGAATCCTTGGATCGTGGGTTCTTGGCTCTTATGCCTTGTTCCGGAAAATTGTTAAGCAGATCTAGCAACATCCGTTGTTATGCTTGTATTTGCCTTTCATCCGTGGTTATTTGTCATTTTTTCAGCCATCAACACATTTGAACGATTTAAACGCTAGCAGCAGCTGGCTTGATCATGCAAACCACAATCCAGGGCTGGATGAGTGTCGCATAAACGATCAGCCACACCAAGACAAGTCATGTCAGTGGTTTGCGGAGGCAACATGTAATCTCAGAAATCTTCTTTTTCAGTTGTGCATTTTCAGGCTCTATGCTGGACTTTTCCAGGTGAAGTCCAGGTGAAGAACCAACAAAGCATTAAGCAAACAGTTGGATTTTCAGAACGAACCAGTCAGAAACAACATCACCCGAGTTTTCATTCTGGTTCAAACAGTTTTTAGTTGAACCAATGAGGAAACCAGAATGAGACTTGTGCAGTTCCCAAAATCCTGCGTCAGGATTTCTATGGTCCCTGAGTCCCTACCAGAACGGGATGTATTCAGTAGCACCAAACCACCCAGGATTTTCTCAACTTGTTTCACAGATTGGTACGGTACATTTTCTTTTAAAGTATTTAAAACACAGAATTGGGGGTAGACCAATAACTTTGGGACTGCCCATGTGCCAATCGCACTGGATGCACCATCAACTTGAGCGATTTGTCAGCTGAGAAATCAGCAGCTTCCAGTGGTTCGAGCATGATTTTGCCAACAGGGAGCTAGCTACTGCTGTTGTTGTTGTTGTTGTTGTTGTTGTTGTTGTTGTTGTTGTTGTTGTTTGCAGTTTGCGTGTGCTCAGGTTTGGTCATGCCTGGTGGGGGGCCTTGGCGCTAGTGGGGGCCACTTCACGGAGCTGTTCTCGTTGTTGGTGTGACGTTGTCGTGCTTGTAGTCCGAGCTGTTCCCTCGTTGTAGTGGTTGATGCTGATTCTGCTAGTCACTGTCATTACAGCCGTCCTTATCACGCATGTGCGATGTACACATTCGCCGGCAGCTTGATGCTTAGACAGCTGTGCGCTTCCTCAAAGGATCAAGATGGTCTATCAAGATGTTGAAACTGGTTGCTTTGAGTTGGGGAAATGATTGACACCCAGGACTGGAATCCTTCTCAACCAAGCAGTAAAACCAGCCCAGTCAATAGATTGGTGGTGTGTTGCTGGTTATTTTCCCTTGATATTTAAGCGTTGTGAACTGCTCCATCAGAAGAGAATTGTCCATCAGGAAAAACGATGCTAATCCATTCCCTGCCCGAAGCCGCACCACGGACAGAACTTTGCCAACGGGTCCCTGATGTAGTACCTAGCCATGGCATGTAACAATCAGGGTTGGGCAGTGATTGGGAAGTGGCGATTTAGGTGATCGCAACCAACAAGGTGATAGACATCACTTGACTATGACTAGCCGATTGTGTGGTGGATACAAGGTATATGTATCTTGCTGCCCGGAAAAGCAACTTGTCGTTTCGCGGTGATTGGTATCACCTCTGATCAGCCATGACTTCATCGTTACCAACTGATCCGTCCTGATTTTTGCCCATGAAATGAAATATGATATATCTGTATACACATGCTTAAATCTGTAGAATTGTCTGTAGATGCTCGATGAATAACCACTATACAACGTGCTTTAAAACCTGGGTGATTATGACCATTATCAGTCTTGTTATTACATTCATATTATCTACTATCATTACTATACAGCATTATCAGTATCACGATTATCAACTATCACGATCATCATACCACTCTCATTCAACTCCACCTACCATTACTTATCTCCATTTATCACTATACCTTTCCACTAGATAGGTATTGCTATACCTTTCCACCAATATATCTTTCCATTTATCACTATACATCAATGAACAGATTAGTCACTACTATATAAAGAAGAATCACTATACCTTTCCATGATATATCATCAATCTATTATCTCCATTTATCACCATATTTATCACCATACTTATCACCATACATCCTTGTCATCAATGACTCCACGACCTTTCCACTGAAACCTCTCCCGGCTGTGCCCATTGCGGGCCGCGCCCCGATGTGCTCGTTGCGGGACGGACACGGCTGCCAGCACTGCTCTTTAGGTGACCTGCTGTTTGAAGGCACGAGACCTGAACCGCGCGGTGCGGATGCCTGGCAACAAGAAAGGCAGGAGTCAACAGAGGAGATTTATGTGCTTAATAGATGGTTTGATATAATATGGCTAATAGTGGCTAATAGTGTCTAACTAGTGGTCAATATATTGTTTGATATGGTTAATAATGGTTAATATTGGAGAAGAATGATTAGTAATGATTAGTAAGGTTAATAGTGGATAGTAGTGGATACCAATGGATTCTATATGTTTGATAGTGGAAAGGTAAAGAACAATCAAGGGTTGATTCATACTGGTAAACTATGGTTTATCATGAAAACGATGATTTATACGATTATTTTATGGGTAATAGTGGTAAAGTAATGGTTGATAGGCCGAATAATCGTCAACCATAGTGAATTGTGGTCAATGATGGTTACGAATGGTTAGTTAATAGTGCTTGACAATGGATGACAACGGTGAATAATGTTTCATGATATGTAATAGGGGAGAGTAGCGGACACCAAGCACATTGAGCAATGGTTACAGTTGATGGTTGTCAACGGGTAAGTGGTGGTTATTGCTTGGCTGAGATAAGATGGCCAGCGATAATCATGGTCAAGGTTACAGTGATAGGTGTCAGTGGTTGGGAGTGGTACCACCCGTGATGATCCACTGTTGCTCTTTTGACATATCAGGAAGATATGCTAACACTAGATGATTTCCACATGTGAGAATTGTCGGTTGGTATCTAGATATTTCGAAACTGCAGTTTCCCAACAGATACTTGAGATTCGATGTCGGTATCCGGTCTTGTCCATAAACGCTTTTCATATTGATAATGGCGATTCTTGGATGGTTGGTAGGTAATACCATTTAAATACCATTTCATGGATGGTTGGTAGGTAAACCCAATAATGGCGATTATTGGATGGTTGGTAGGTAATACCATTTATGGACAATCCCCTCTGGCGGCTGCCTCCAATTTCTGTATCACAAGCCCAGCATCTCTCAACGGCTGGTGCGATCCTCGGAAGCGCAGGGGGGTCGCTGGTTCCAGCCATCGATCCAGCTGTGGGGGGTCAGGGCAAGTGTGTTGAAACCTAAGTCAGTGGTTGGCGAACCAGGGAGAAGTTCAAGAGAGATGTTGAAGGGTACTATTGTGAACTGATTCTGCAGGGAAACCAACTGGATTTACCAGTTGGTGAACTATTAGATCTAGCAAGGGAGAACTATACAAATTCAATCGTCAAACATTTGAACATTTGCAAGGAGAGCAAGCTCGGCGCCAAGAGGGTTCCATTTTTTCAAAGCTCTGACTGGGACGACCAATGTGGTGCCCTCACCGTATGGTCGGAGGGTGAGCTTCCAAAAGCTGTGGGACATGGCACCTGAGTTATCAGGCTTTAGCAACGAAGTAGAACTGCCATGTCTCTTTGGTACCGAGAGTGTGCCAGGCGAAATCTTGCTTCGCCAAAGATTTCGTTGGGATGTTCCGGGTATCCAGTATTCACCACTATTCACCAACCAATATTGTCAGCTACAAACCATGATTAACCATGATCAGCCATTATTCAGCATCATTAGCTACTGTTACCATGCTCAGCTTGGGGTGTGCATCGCCACATTCTGAGGTTCTGACGCTGGAGTATTTGGACAATGATGGGCCCTCCTTAGGGACCGCCGAACGGAAGTTGGGCGCGGTGGTTGATGTGGACTGCCACGTAGCAATGCTAAAAGCAGTAGAAATTTTTGTGGTTTCTCAATACAGGGGACTCCAAAATGGTTTGTTTACTTCTATAAAATGCTTAGTATTGGATGACTTTGGGGGTATCCCTAATTGAGAAGCCACCATTTCAGCCCACTGCGAGATTTGGAGCGTTTTTGGTAGTGAAACCGTCAGTAACTTGGGGACATGCAGCAGTGCAAAACAAACCATGGTCTGTCCAAGAAGTCACAATTTCCGTTTGGTGGCATCCTTCTTGGGCTTTACACTTCGGGGATGCAAAAATGATGATTGGTAGTGGGTGAACCATTAACCGTCCCCAAGCGATCAATTGGGTGAGTGCGCAATATTTGGTGCTTCTTTGCACCAGCGGCCGACATCCCAGATAGGCTTATGTATCAAGCACAAAGCAACAACAAAAAATGGGTTTATCGATAAGCCGATTCTTGTAGAACAACCGCAAAACATTGCCAGGCCAAAGATATTGTTCGGTTATGTTGAATCATAGATCCATTGGCAATGTAGTTATCTAATTGCGGGGCACAGGTAGATGTCTCCATTTTTGTTGGCACCAGCTCTTCTGATGACTTTGCAACTTGATCCAATGACCCTGAAGCTTGGTCAATGTCTCTGTCTTCGGGATCCATGCTTCTGTAGTGCATGCCATCGAGCTGGTGATGACTATGCTGCTGTGCTTGATGATACCAAGTATTGTTTGCAACATTTCGAGTGGACCCCACCCACTCACGGGCCAAAAATGGCATGGCTGGAGATACGTGTTGGTTTGTTACCTGTTGGCGATAATTAATTATTGCAACGCTTTCCCGACTTGCTCATTATGATCCGTGATGTAACAAAAAGGACACATCACCGATGGATATCTCCATCTAGCGTTTTTCTTGTTCTGATCTCGTCTATGTAGATCTCTACTCCCAATCAACAGGCTGATGCTGTTGGATTCGATATATCATCTTTTGATAGGTGACAGCTATCAACAATTGGGCACTGTATACTTTTCCTTAGATACATCATTGATCATACCACTGTGCTATCGATGACATTGATTGTTGCTGTAATACTGCTCAGTCACTGTGCCCAGCATGAGTCCCATACACATGTGAGATTCTCGTTAACCGATATCAATGGCTTGTTCTTAGCATCTCATGAGTGGAGATTCAGATTAATTGAGAAAAAGTCGCTTCAATCATCCAACATATTTGGTGGTTTCTCAAAATAGGAACCCACAAATCATCCAATATCCAGCATTCATGGTACTAAGCCGACCATTTTTGGCAATCACCCAACATACTTAGCTTCAAACATGGGGATCACCAGTCACTGGTGACTGTGCCGCTACCGCCGCTGAACGGAGCTTTGCGGCTACGTTTGGTCACAGAGCCATGGCTGTCCCATGATGCCATGGCAGCGCAGCTGGTGCTATGCTCATGCGACTCAAGTCCCCAACTTTCGCAACCTTTCACAGACTCCAAGCAATGAATTTTGGGGATTTATATGGTTAATAGTCAATAGTAAATATGGATTTATATGATTAATAGTTAATAGTAAATATGGTTTCATAGGCGAATTAAAAGGATTTATATGGTTTTATAGGGGATTAACTAGTGGTTAATCATAGGGGATGATACCTGACAATAATGGTTCAGCAACTACTATATGGGTGTTTCTCAGATCAGTTTGTTGTACCGCCAGTTATCATCCCATAGTAAGTATTTTTTTCTGGTAGGGTCCCTATGGCTTAAGAAGCCAGAATACGGGTGTTTCTCAAAATAGGGTTACCCCCCACATCATCCCGTTTGAACCATTGGTAGTAATAAAGCAACCATTTTGGGGATACCCCCATTTTGAGAAACCACCAAATATGCCGTTGGTGTTCTTGTTGGTTATCATTCCCTTTAAAATCCCATAAATCCCTTAGAAAACAGCTAAAACCATATAAATCCCTGGAAAAGATGAACTGCGTTGCACTTGGTCCTCCAGGACTGGGCGGATCTCGATGTACGCCGCAGTCATCGAGAGCTGCATTACCTCTGGCGAGGCAGCGGGCGGCGCATGAGACGCCCTGGAATCGGGAAAGCAGCCGATGGATCAACGGAAATGAACGTCTTTAGACGAGAATGATGGGTTGGAAGATTTTGGTTCATATCAGCTGATAGCAACTTGATTAATTCTAATACATATTGATTTGATAGCTGAAGATTATTGAGAATGTTTGGTGCTTATGAATCACTGGCAATTCCGGTGAAAAAATGGTTGATGAATGGTGCGAATAGCGAGAATGATGGGTTGGCAATGGTTGATGTTCATGGAGATGATTGCTATCAGCTGAAGCAAAATCGTGGCAAGTGATCTTGTAAACTGATACTCACAACATTCGCGATGCACCGTTGGTAACATCGATTGCCATGGTGTAGTATCAACAACATAGGTCAACAATGGCCAATTATAGGATATCAGTTGCGACAGATCAACTTGATTAATTCTAATACATATTGATTTGATAGCTGAAGATTATTGAGAATGTTTGGTATTTGTCAAACAGTAGCAATTCCTGTCAAAAACGATTGATTAATGGTGCGAATAGCGATCAGCGTTTGATAATGGTGAAAGTTTTTGCTGTTTGATGGTTGATAGTGAATGATCTTGGCTATACTCTTAACGAAACAACCACAACTGGTACATCCAAGCAGTCATAGCTGGGGTATGACTCAGTGAGATTTGCAGATTTGGAAACTTAAACATAAAGTATGATGAGTCAATAGCTAGCGTCCTACAGCAAACGGTCCGGCTCCATCCATTCTTCCAGAAACTTGGATGCTTGGGGGTACGTGGCGGTTGGATGGTGTGGGGCATTCAGCAACCAAGAGCCCACAGCTGGTCATATCCAAATGTCATCATGGTTTAGATCAACTGGCTGCGGATGACTACGGTGTGTCAACTGTTTATTGGCACTCATTTTTCAGCTTTTGCAATGGTGTTCTGGTAGCATCTCCTGATTTTCAGAAGGCTTCAGTCCCAATAACTTTGGGCCATATTTTCTTTGAGCCATTTCACTATGGTTAACTATGATCAATCATGGTTCATAATAGTTACCAGTGGTTGATGATGGTTAATATTGGCTAATGATGCTTCATCATGTTTCATGTTGGGTTGAAATCTGTTGGAGCCTCCCAGCTGAGTTTACGTCAACTTGGACCCGGCATGTGTTCCTCGGCAGGTGAACACAGCTCTTCAGCTGGTGGGTTGGGCCTATACTCGGGCGGCTCCCGAAGATGTGGTGAGCTCAGGGCGACCAGGGCAGGGCACAGCTTGGGGACTGGACTGAAGATGGTAGAAATGGTGGTCTCTCAAGTCATAGGGAAGCCTAAAAATGGGTGGGTTAGTACTGATAAATTGTGAAGATTGAATGATTTGGGGGTATGACTTGAGAAACCACCAAATGGTGGGAGCTTGTGTAGTGATGTTTCTCTTTGTAAATTTTCATGACTGTCTATTTGTCACCAGTGGATGTACGATTGGAACTGGTAGAGTCTGTGCTGGCTGATGGCCGAAAGCAGTTTCTTTGGGCCTGGCGTGGCCAGCCGAGGATGTCGGAGAGCGGACGAGTTACAGTATCACCTCCCAATGAAGTTCAGAGATCATGCAGAGGTTTTAGTAGGCGTGATCATCATTGTCATTATCATATCCTTGTCCTTATGATTTGTGAGCATTCTCGCTACCATGCTATCATCATCATCATCATCGTCGTCGTCGTCGTCGTCT
>VSDK01006892.1:32721-40221 GCA_009767595.1 Symbiodinium kawagutii | reverse complement strand
TACGATTAGCATTGGTTCATTTATTAATGCAATGGCTAATAGATGCTTGATGATTACTATTCCTAGTTAGACGACTATTCAACAGTTGGAACATAGAGATCGGCACACAAGCTAGTATTGATTCATATCAATCATCCTACATGAATCACTTACAGTAATGAATCAACCATTGTAGTTGTTATATCGCCTATTATTGCAAACAAATCCCCTTGCTAACTACCATGACCAACCACTGGTTGCAAACAATTCCCCTTGTGAATAGCCATGTTTACCCAGTATAAACCAACCATAGCTTGGTTGGGGTTCCCCATGGCGCCGAAACATGGAACTCATGGGTCCCAGGACCCTCCAAGATCCAGGCCCAGCAGCTGTTGGGGAGGGTGGGGCCCACAATCTACAAGAGCTGCTGCAACGGCCAGTAAGGCATGGAACTATGGTTAGTAAACCATTTAACTATGCTTGATAAGCTGTTTACCTATGGTTAATAGTGGTTGAGAATGATTATAAGATGGTCTATGTCCAGGGCAGCTACCAGGTAAATGGCTAACTAGCTTGTTGAATGGCGAATCTTGACCCCCTGATAAACAGGGGGACCCCACAAGCATTACACAGACCTGCCATGAAATCCCCAAGACTCCTACGGTTTGCTGGACAGGTTGTTGGTGATGATCCTGGTCATTGTTGACTCTTCTTGGTTTCCGCTCACTTTTTTGAAGCTCTTACATAGTGCATGTTTGCCTTGCTGTGCAAGGGAAGGGTGCATACGTCCGTGGTCTTGTTATCTAGTTTTCAGGAGGAGCTTCATGCTGGCACTTGAGCCGCCACTTGCAGTTGAATCGGCTTGTCGTGATGATATGGACCGAGACGGGACTCGTCGTACGAACCGGTCGTTGCGGAACCAACCATCCATGCATCCATACATCTTGGTCACGTTAGTCATGAAGTCGTTTCTAGGTTCGAAAAAGTCTCAAAAGTCACACTGTAATTATGAACAGCATTTGTGGTGACGGTCATCCAACCAGCTGATTCAATAGCCATCCAACGAGCCGTTGATGTCCAGTGTCACAATATGTAAGTGATTTGCCACTGGCGAATCACTCGGTGATGCCCAGCTATCATTCGTACGCTAAAAAGTACTGGCCTTTGCCAAAAGGCAGCATTGGCACTTAGCAATCATCATTTCGAAATTCTAAACATCACGAAAGCTAGCGTCAGCTAGCTGAAGTTGGTCTTGATTTAGCAAGTAATGAGCAGGGACAGGACCTCCAAAAGTCACAAATAATTCAAATTTAATTATTGCCCGCCCCTCGCGAGGCTCAATTCCCCGCAGGGTCGTTGCATGTTGCGGTTTTCTTCAACAAAATGAATGCATGCTTTATCGTTGTTTTTTTTCAGTCAGTCAAGTCAGTGGCAATGCTAGCTTTCGTCACCTACCCCTGGCCTCAAGTTACTCACCAGGTGCTTCTAATTCGTCGTTGATCCTCACCAGTATTCATGAACATTGACCATCATAGAGCATAGTTATGAACACCTGTGGAACAGGGTCCACATGATCCATAATTATGGTTATTCAATTATTCATTGAGTTGATGGATTATTGGATACCAAATCCATCACTATGGATACATAAGTTGGTCGGGTATCCATTCAGCTGATGGTGAATTTAGTATAATTCTTAACCAACAGCTGGTGGTAAGAGGCAGTGGGTCAAAACCCTTAGTACCCCTGGTGCCCCCATCATTAACCATTGGTTTCTCTATGAAATTGTTGGTGAATCTTCCATTGGTTGGTTGATTAATATTGACCCATACCCAAGTGAGTCATCAGCACTGGAAAAATCGGCTGGGCACGGCTGGTGGTCGGCTGGCACCAGCTCACCTGCTGGCAGGTTCCGGAGGATCTCCAGAGCTGGCCTTCTCGGCGCCTTGGTGCGGCAGTTACACCAGACGTTGGCCAGCTTGTGTTAAATGGTTTTGAGATGGCTATGGGTCAATATTAAGCAACCAATACTGGGGGTTAATGACCAACCAAATCATAGGGAAAACAATGGTTAATGATAGGGGAACCAGGGGTACGGGGTTTTGACCCACAGCCAAGTGGTTTTGAGATGTTTAATACACCAGACATCGACCTTTGAGTTACTCTTGGTGAAACTCTGGTGAGTTTCATGGTTAATGCTTTTGAGATGTTTTGAAAACTAGTGGTTCTGAGATGTTTTGAGATGTTCTCGCCAGAGGAAAATGGTGTTGAGATGTTTTGAATGTGGCGAGCTGGGTCCAGCAGTTCATCAACCAACTAATGGTTAACTAGCTGCTTAATTTAATGGTTCATAGTAGGGAATGATAACTAACAATTATAGGGGATATATACCAACAATATGGCGAGCTGGGTCAAGGTTTTAGCCGACCAACCCTCACGGGGGATAATCGCCAACAAAGCTATAGGGAAAATAATGGTAAATAATGGGGAACCAGGGGAACAGGGCGAAGTGACAATAATGGTTTTAATAGTGGTTCATTGGTGGTTTTAAACATTTTTTATTTTCCCTAGTAGTTATCAACCATTAGTTGGCTGACTAATATTTTTCATAGGGGTGGTTCAACCACCAACCAGATAGTAGTTCATTGGTGGTTAGGAACGATTGGTAATGAGTGATTCACATTGGTTAAGAATGATCAACACTGGCTTGTCCGGAGTCCAGGGAGGTACCTTTTTTTATCATCATCCAGCTGTGCATAAGCATTATTCATAGGGAAACAACTACAGGGGTACACGGTTTTTGGAACAACCCATGTGGTTGACTTGCTG
Source organism: Symbiodinium kawagutii (assembly GCA_009767595.1). Classification (NCBI taxonomy): domain Eukaryota; class Dinophyceae; order Suessiales; family Symbiodiniaceae; genus Symbiodinium; species Symbiodinium kawagutii. Next base: position 37,413 of record VSDK01006892.1, on the reverse strand, counting down.
GCTATTGATGGTAGCTCTGAGAAATAAGTTGCTTAGTACGGATGGTTGATACCAGTATGGTTGATACTGGTTGACCCTGCCTGATGATAGGTGTGATCCACGTGCCCCCGTGTCCCCAAGTGCGCCCTAAACCTGGTCGGCAACCTTATTACCGCCAAGTTTCTAAAATCATTGCTCGCATGGCTTGGGTTTTTCAAAAATAATTAGGGTGGCGCGAATTGCGTAGGCAAGCCTTGAGCACGAAAAACTGGAGGTATGGCAGTGATTTGAAATCCAGATCTGCAAAAAACACATTCTGCTTTGATGCGCAGAACATTTGCAAGCTATAGTTGCAAAAAGAGCTGCAAAGCGCGGATGACTCTTGAAAGCCACGGCCTGCCAAAAAAACGAGATATCGATTTTGTTTCCCAGATAGCAGGACGCTATAGGGGTTCTTACTTCCAAAAGAAAGGGTGCTAGTCGGCGAACTTTTTTGTGCAGGGTGCTGTGCAGGGTTCCGTGCAGGGTACTGTTGAGCGTGCTGTCTAAAGTGTCGACGGCAAGTGTGGAGGCAGGTGCTGCCCAGGGTATTGTGCAGGATGCTGTTCAGAGTGCTGTTCAAGGGTGCTTGTCAAGGCGCTGTTCAAATATATGTTCTATCTGGCCTCTATGCGGGTGTCGTTTCATGTGTAAAGAATAGCAACACATGGATTTAGAGGCCAAAGTGCACCAGATAGGGAAAAAGATGAAATGAGTAAGGCGTTTTGTTGCAATTTAAGATGACGCCGGCAGCTTCTGGACCAATTGCCCAGTCGGCTATGTCCCGGCCGGTTGGAGCAAAATGTTTGCCGCTGCCTGATGCTCCTTTCAATGCTGCCCTCAATGGAGCTATTAAAGACTATGTCAAGGCTGAGTACAATGGCCAAGCAGATTGTTGTATCCCACTGATTACTGGTGCCAAACCCAAAAAGCGGCTAGGCATGCTGGACTTGGCAAGCACTCCCCACTCTTTGCCGGTGCCTTCGTTCGTGGTCAACTTTGGCAGAACTGGAAGGCAGGGTAAGTCAGCCTGTTTTCCGTATGTTGAGAGGGTGGGCCGACTGACTGCCAGGCCCCCATCCCAACCTCCTCGGAGGAGATGGGGCCACCGGAGTGGTGGCGCTGGAGGAAGCGGCGTGTTTCTGATGCTGCTGCTGATGATGACCATGGCGGCGAAAAAGGTTTTGGCGACAACAGTTTTAATGTTACTGGTGAAGAAGGGGCCCGCGACCAACTGCATGATGTTGGCGACCAACCATGCTGCGCGTGATCCTGAGGGTGTTGATTTTGATGATGGTGGTGGTAATGATGGCGATGATGGCGATGATGATGATGATGCTGATGATGATTCAGGTTGCCGTCTGCGTGAACCCTCAAGATGCGGCCCTCAAGCGCAACGCCTTGCGGCTCATAGCTGACCGCCTCAGCGGTGGCGACGGCAGCGGGTCAGTCGACGCCAGCGAGCCAGCGGCTTTGGAGGCCATGGCGACTTTTTTGTGATGAGCGCTGCGTCCTGTTAAAGAATAGAATGAATATGGTACGATGTTCGCCGTTTTAAACGCAAATGCTTGACCCGGCCAACCTACGTACAATATAGCAAACGATCCTTTTTTTCATGAATAAATTGATTGGTAACAATGAAAATTAATCATGCAAATTACACCAGTGGGTGTGAAACCAGTTTATTGCCTACTCATTTCTGCAGCGCCACTAGGAAGGGCCCTTTCGCTTTTCACTGTCAAGAAGCCCAGCGCGCAAGCGCAAGAGCTGTCTGCGCGTGTCCATGAAGCCTTTCTCTTCGATGATGTCTTGCAAAAACATTTCCCACAGAAATACCGATCATATTGGCAGATCAAACAACTATGCAATGTCAACCGTTGATGCCTTCACCAACTAGACTGTGGAAGCCGGAGCTTCAGGGACAACCGGAATCTCCTCCATGGCTCAGCGGAATTTGGTGATTTGCGTAAACTGCAAAGGCAAGTTGACCCAAAGCACGCCAAGTCAATCTGGTGTGTTTTTTCTGTCAGCATGCTGTCAGAGTGACCTAATGGGCAGTGGAAAACCAAACAGGTAATCACTTTGCTCAAACAAGAAACAGAAAGAATAAGCGAACAAAAAACCCAAAGAGTGCAGTGGCCATCGGCAGAGCGAAGGGCGCAGGGAGCGTCGCGCCCCTTTCATCCAAGTCAAAGTCATAGAAGTCTTCTGTGGCAGTCTCATAGTGACCTTGATAGGAAATTATTTCGATGCATGTCGAGAGGTCGCCCCTGACTGCCAGGCAGCCCCATCCCATGGCTTTTTGCGACAAACTTGTTTGCGTGCTAAAGCGTAGAGGCTACTCCGACGTCACCCTGGATGCTGGGGTGCCGAATTGGGCACTGCCCCAAAAACGCGGGCGCCATTTTAATCAAGAGGATGGCGAGAAGGTTTTGCTTTCAATGTTTTTTGTCCCTCACGTGGTTTGTCGTTGTTGTTTCGCTAGGTGGCGTACTGGACCCCGCAGCGTGTGCCAGGGGACCGTCTGCAGCTGCGAAAGCAAGTGGATGCGCAGGGGGTTCGACGTTTTTTTTTGGTGGGGTATTTGAGGGCGCCGCGCGCGTTTTGTGGCAGGTATCCAGAGCGGCGCTGAAAGAAGCGACCGCGAATTGGGAGCGGATGCTGCAGCACCAACGCAGCAGCCCTCCCAGAACGAAGAGAAGCAGGTCGGAAGTTCTGTTCGCCAACCGGTTGAAGTGAGCGTTTTTTTGTTTTGGTTTTTGTCGAATGGGTGCCAAGACGCCAAGAAGCCGTGCCCCGACTAGTGCTTTGAAGTTTGCCTTGCGAGGGGGTTTTCAGCTTAAGACGTTGTGGGGTAGTGCTCGCGGACATGGCAGCGGCAATCCTTTTTGTTGAATATTCTTTCCAGTGATCTTGCGGGCAAATCCACTTGCCGACCTGGCCAATATAGATATCATACGTTTGATGCCGGGGTATGATGTGACTGGTATGGCCCACAACAAACAAACATATGCCGTGACATGCTTGCCATAGTCTGGTTTGGTTTGGCTTGGTTTGGCTCGTGGGTCGTCGCTCGTTCTCCCTCCACTGAAGGCTCCAGGTTTTTGGTTTCTTCAGTGCGGACATGGTACATCAAGAACAAAGGGTCCAATTGTCCAAAAACCATGAAATGGTCATCGTGAACTCCCCCAAATGTAAATTTCTCAAGTATTCTCGAAACGTTCTCATGCATAGATTGGAGGGCGGTGCTCCTTTATTGATTCGGGCAATACACCCAACGAAATCCGCCCCAGGTTCATATAGGACAGACGTTGGACTGAGCAGTCTTTCAGCGGAGGAGATGGGGCCACCCGAGCGGTGGCGCTGGGGGAGGCTGCTGAGGTGAACCAGGGGCAGTACAGGTGCTTCAGTGCTTCAGTGGTTGGTCCCCACTGTGGTCAGCTTTGGCAGAGCTGGAAGGCAGGGGTAAGTCAGCCTGTTTTCTGTATGCGGAGAGGTCGGCCCGCCTGACTGCCACGCGGCCCCATCCCTACCTCCTGGGGCGCTGGGGGAGGCTTTGGACCACAGTGCTGTGGAACTCCGGATTGGTTGCCAGTTCCCATTCTCAGGATCAATTTCCTTGAGCGTGACTTCTCTGTGCTGAAGTCGAGTGGAAGGAGGATGCTGATGGAGCCTGGTGGCGAGTGGCCACTTACAGGTCAGGTTGGCAATTCTGGTTTCTTGGCATTATTTCGGTTTTGGTGCCCCTCAAGTTTTTTATTTGATAGTTAAGAACATGCTATTCAAACACTTGCATCCTAGCCCAGGATGAAGAAGCAAGGCAACTGGGCAGTACAGGTGCTTCAGTGCTTCGATGGTTGATGGCTGAGAATGGCATGCTGGACTTGGACAGCGCTCCCCACTCTTTGCCGGTGCCTTCGCTCTTGGTCAGCTTTGGCAGAGTTGCCGTATGTTGAGAGGTTGGCCCGCCTGACTGCCAGGCGGCCCCATCCCAACCTCCTCGGAGGAGATGGGGCCGCCGGAGTGGTGGCGCTGGAGGCTGCTGAAGTGAACCGGGCAATTGGGCACTACAGGCGCTTCAATGCTTCGACGGTTGGCGGCTGAGAATGGCATGCTGGGCCTGGCCAGCAATCTCAATTCCGGGGATTGGTACAGTCAGCGGCAAGCGAAGACGCTGTACCCTTCCTGTGCATACGTGCCTGCTGAGTTGTCGCCGTTGGTTTCGCGTCCGGTTAGTCATTGCTGTCTGTTGCTTGGAGGCCGGTAGAGATTTTGCGTCTTTTTGCTATTATTTTTCATTTTCGTCTTTTCATATTCGACTTATCGGTGTCTCCTCTTGAGCAAGGGAGCTATGCCTTCATATCCCAAGCCGTTCGGCAGCTTACTTGTGATAGATTATCCCTCATCTTCCCACGCACAGTATGAAGAAAAGAATAGCAACATCAATGTCTTTTCAAGAGTGTGTGTCTGTGTGCGTGTTTGTGTTTGTGTTTGTGTTTGTGTTTGTGTTTGTGTTTGTGCGTGTGTTTGTGTTTGTGTTTGTGTTTGTGTTTGTGTTTGTGTTTGTGTTTGTGTTTGTGTTTGTGCGTGTGCGTGTGTGTGTGTGTGTGTGTCTGTGTCTGTGTCTGTGTCTGTGTCTGTGTCTGTGTCTGTGTGTCTGTGTGTCTGTGTGTC
>VSDK01006892.1:8692-24796 GCA_009767595.1 Symbiodinium kawagutii | reverse complement strand
CGTCGTCGTCGTCGTCGTCGTCATCATCATCATCATCATCATCATCGTCATCGTCATCCTCATCGTCGTCGTCGTCGTCGTCGTCACGGCGTCGTCGGTGGCTTCGGCGTCGGCGTCGTCGGTGTTGTCGTCGGCGTCGTCGTCGTCATCATCATCAACATTCACCAGTATTTACATGTATTTACCACCATCATGGCGCTGTTCACCGCAGATTCCTCCCCACCAGCCATTCGCGCCGTTCAACGCTGCCAAGGCTGGGGCTCGGACCTGGACGACCCCTCGGCCTTCTCCAGGCTGGACCCACGTTTAGGATACCAATGGAGTTACCAACCGATGGGTTGATACCAATGGTGAAGTAGCTGGTTAGTGGTTGGTAGTGGTTGGAAATGGTTGATAATATGTGATTACCAAGCAATGGTTAACTAGCTGATCAATCAACGGTGAACTTGCTGGTTAATGGTTGAAAATGGTTGGTTCATTACTAAGCAATGGTTAATACGAATGGTGATACCAACTGTGAAGTAGCCCATGGTCCATTACTAAGCAAAGGTTGACTAGCTGGTTCATGGTTTCGCTGATGAATGGGTGATGGTTGATACTGGTTGATAATGGGTATTTAGCTGGTTGATGATTGATGAAGCTGGTCAGACTGACCAACAAAGATAGGGGATATGCCAACAGGGTGATATATAACCATCATTCGTGTTGACGGCTGAGATATCAAGGGTTAATGGCGGTCATCATCCCTCAGACCACCCATTAGTTGGAATGTGAACAGCCAGGGTACCAGTTGGGACCAAGCGCCAAGTACCATCAGCCATGGATCACCATCAGTCATCACCAACCATCATCAACCATTGATATGTCAGTAGTATTGTTGGACACCCAAGGTTAGAATGACTGATGGACTGATGGGAGAAACATCGACCAAAAGTATCAACCTATTCTAACGTCAACACTTACGTTAGAATTCATAATGTTGCTTTCGAATGACCGACACTATCCAAGAGTAAGATTATGAATTAAAAGGCTTTACATATCCAAGTGGTAGTTTGTATGGGCGCCATAGTATCATGGATTCTCAAGTAAGAATGACCAAGTATAATCCAGGAATTTGACCAATCACAGACACATAGATGAAACAAATTGTGAGTACTTGGCTATCTAGCTAGCTGGTTGATTTGGTTTCCCTAAAGGTTGCTGGTTGGTTGCCTGGTTGGTTACCTTGTTGGTTGGTTGCTTGGGGGGTGGGTTCTACGTTGCTCCTTGGCCAGGTCAGATGCTCCTGAGACCCCCAGGCTCTTACGACCCATGAAGGCTGGGCTGCGCCGGTGCCACTGCACTGTACACGTGGCTGTTCACGTCCCAAAACCATGACCAGTCCAACCCGTGGTGAACATCTTATAAATGACCAAGCTAGTGCAACTGTTGGGATGTGAACTGATGTGAACTACTAGCTATTTTTTGGCTAATATCGAGCAACAACCATTGAAGTGGAGGTTGTTAGAGGGCGAGCCGGATCAGAAAGATCTAAAATGGTAAAATGGCTAGGTGAACCTCATCGTTTTGGATCCTGGCTGATCAGGGCTTGCTGAAAGCAGCTCTGGTGATTGTGTCCACACTGCAACAGGGACCTGTTGGCTCCCTATCAGATTGCTGGTAACCCAACCTAATGGGTTTCATCCAGATGATCGCTATTCACTGGAGAGTGTTTTGATAGCCTATGAAGTTGGTCCGAGCGGACTTCGGGAGGCTTGTGGATGCTCGCACCTTCAGAGCTGGTTGGTTTAGTCATGGAACACGCAACGAACAGGGTCGCCTTGTGCTATGGGTGTCCACCAGTGACATGATCAACCATCTTTGATGTGCAGGAACCTGCTAAGATCAATGATGGTACTCTGTGAAAGGGTTGAAACAGTGGGTACCCAACAACCATGGCCGAGGGTCCGGCAAAGCAGCGTTGCTGTTGGTTTATTCGACCGTTTGTCTAGGCATTCCCTTTGCAGTTCCTCAAACGGACATGCTCAAGTTCAGCATCAGGATATTTGATGGTGGCTCTGTTGCCGTGGCCTGCTGTGGAGCATGGCTTTGCAAACGCCAAGTGTGATCACTGCGCACATTCAGTTTTTTTCGATCATGCTGTGCTTCCAGCCGTACTATGTCATGCGTTGGGCCATTTGATCATTCTCAAATCCACTTCCTGAAGAAGCTTGGCTTATGAATGGCAAGATGGCTTGCCGCTCTCCGAAGAATTCATCTTGTGAGACCTGTCGTTGGTTGCATCCCATGATGAACTGTGAGTCGTTAACATCAGCCTTCATCAACCATCAACCAGACTTGTTAGTAGTCACTATTAAGCATTGAAATCACCATAGAAATCCGATGCTTTCCCTATGTTTACCATCAACCATGAACCATGAACGCATCAACCATCACCCATGAACAGATCAGTCACCATGGCGATCAGCCTTAGCAGGTGCCCCAAACTGCTGAGCCAACTCCTGCCACGACCGCATCGGGAAAGTTGGGGGACCTGATTTCGCTGGTACACAGATGCTTGAGTATTTGGCATAGCACATAGCACCCATCTGTGTTTTTTTTGTTGGTAGCAGTCGCAGTTGCAATTTCCGCTTCGTGTTTGGTGTCGTTCAGCAATTTTTGCGATTGAACAGATGGGCCGAAGCAGAAAGCGTCAACCAGCTACGGGTTCAGGGCAAGTGCAAAACCAGCTGTGGAAAGGTTGCTTTGTTGGTTGGATTCTGGGCATAACTTGGGCTTCTAGTACGATATCTATACTACTGTATATGTATAAATAGATATAAATATAAATAAATGTACATATACACGTATATATATATATACATACATATATACATATTTATTTTTTTTAAATGAATATAAATATAGATATACATATGTATTAATTGATAAGGATTTGTCAATGTTCATCAACTATCAACAAATCTCAACATGTAGCAACTAGATACCGATTTGAGAATAGCTATGGGACTCATAGACTTTCTAGGTCAGTATCAACTATTCGCTTGTGGCACACATTGATCAACTATCAAATCACGGGAGTCCTGAACCAGGTCCACTGGTTCCATTGCTAGACCCAGGGTTTGAACCCAGTGAATACGATGTTGCAATTTGCTGGTGGCTGTTGTCTCTGGGGAGGATGACTGAAAGATTGCTGGTAGTGATATCTATAACGATGTTCAGTTGATCAACTGGAAGTATGTTTCATGTGCATGCTGTTTTTTCGAGTGACTTCGGAAGCCAGCAGCCCCAGATGAAGATGGTCAATCACTTGTTTCGGCATTACCCTTTTGAGCTGCCGCTTCCTGGCATGACTTTGAAATAGATGGCCTTGCGGGGTGTGGTCAAAATGGCTCACCAATATTGGTTGCGGGGTCCAATCAAACAGCAGCACCATCCATCTTGAGGGATAACAAGCCCTACTATACTTGATATGCATAACCCCTACTATGGTTGGTATATAACGCCTACTACAGTTGGTATATCCGCATCTTTGTGCATTTCTTTTCGTCTCCCAGGTCGTCCCTGCACAGAAGCCCCTTGGAGGAGCCGTGGATGACATAGCAAGGCTCCAAGGTTTTCCCCCAGCAGTGGTAGTGGCGTTGTTGCGGGTGCTTATCGAGGTTTTCCTGTTGCTGTGGCGTCAGCAGTAGTGGTAGTACGGTACTGATAGAAGTCATTATAGAAGTACTAGTGCTAGATATAAGTAGTAGCATAGTGGTAGTTGTAGTGGTGTTGTTGTTGGTGGTGGTCGTCGTCGTAGTAGTAGTAGTAGCAGTAGCAGTAGTAGTAGCAGTAGTAGTAGTGGTTGAAAGAAGGGTATTTGGAGGTTATGATCCCCAGCTGATTGCGGTTTGTGCTGATGGGGACATGACCGATGTGGTGGGATGGATCATCATGAACTTGGATCATGGGACTAGGAAAGCACTATCACTACTTGGATGATAATGCTACTATTAACAGCTAAATGATAATGATATGATCAAAGTTGGATCGTTGATTAATATGCTCATTAGGTGCTGGTATAGCTACTACATGTTGTTAAATGGCTTATTGACTCACAAAGTCATGTTAAATCTCATGTTATTAATACCATATGGGTGTTTCTCAAAATAGGAGACCCCCCAGTTATCATTCAATATTAATCATGTATAGCAATAAGTCCACATTTTTTTGAAGTTTTTTATGGCTTGAGAAACCACCATATGTTGTTAAACGGCTACTACAAATCACATCTTGATGGTTTTGGGTCTGCCACGCGGAGACGTCCCTTCCGAATTGGACGCGCTATGACTAGACCTTTGTTCGGGGCTCAGAAGTCTTGTCACCGAATTGGAACTAGATAAGGTTGATGGCATATGATCATGCAGCCAGAGATACTGTGAGATCATATCACCCTATTTGATATGACTCTTTTTTTTGTTCGTTTGCGACCGGTTCTTGTTGATATGCCACAGAATTGTTCGTATTTCACTACATCTCGAAGGTTATGAACATCGCGAATCCCTATGCCACACCAGGAGGTGGAAGAGCCGGAGACCCGGACCCCTCTCCAAAAGGTCCTGTTTGGAGACAGTGTGGACCTCGGATGGGAGAACCTGCTGACAGTGACTCATAGCTTGGCAGAACATGGGGCCAATGATGGGGTGACTTCACCCAGCGATGGGTTTGGAAACTGAATCTAAGCATCTGAATGGGCTTGAAAACCCAGAGATAGTGTGATTACACCATATTGTACCTAGAGATGTGCCCTCTTTTGATGAAATGTGTCAATCCAAACATTTGTTTGGAAACAGATTTATGGTTCGTTGTAGTCATAGCTGGAGCCGGGTGTAATCCAGATTCAAAAGCTATTTTGAACGATGAACAACTGCTACATCAACTACTTGGATCCCCACTGCTAAATGGTGACATTCACCATGCTAGTTCAGGGTTGGTTCAGCTACTTCGTAGGGTGCAACTAACCATGGCTTCACTAACGCTACTAGCGTGGTACTTTGAAGCTGCACATGGGGTATCCCGTTCCCTGAAAAAAGGGGGACCGGTTCGAAGCTACCTTCGGAGTGTTCCAACCAGAAGGTAGCTATAAGGTAGCAAATAAATCAACTAACTAGCTTCAAAATTGATATATTTCAACAGATGATCAAGGTAGCTTAACCATTCATGATCTAAGGTAGCTACTAGATGGTTGATAGTTAGATCTATGAACCATCATGATGACGGTGAACTATCAACCATTTTCAGCACCCTGGCTATCCATCACTATTGACAATGCTGGTCAACCAACGGTTGACCATTATCAACAATTAAGCATTCACAGCCATGAATCGTGAACCAGTAGCACTAAACATTGATTAACCCTCATTAAGCACCAATAATCATGACACATACCCATAATCAAGCATGATTTATGACTCTCAAATATTCCCGTGGGGGTGAACGAATGATTCCTTAAATATTCCCGAGCTTTTTGCCATGGCACCTATTCATGTATGTGTGACTCCAAGGAGAAACATCATTGTTGACCAAAACAACCTTACTGCGCATAGACATGATGTAACACTGAATATTACTTGCTGATTATCAGTCATCGTATCTGATTGTCGATGGATTGGCCTCAGTTTTAATTTCATTGCTTCATTGGCATCAATTTACCATTGTTCCTTAATGCCTGTTGCTTGATGATCACTATCCACACCAAAAAAAGTACTCTTGCTCGTTGTTGCCAGTTGAAACTATTTGGTTGGCGATCAACACAAAGTGATGTTCCCCAGTTATCACATTAACATAGAGTATGACTGGAATGAGTATGCTTTGTGATAGATACACCCTTCTGCAAACTAACGTGGCAATGGAAATGGCAGCATGTATAGCTGGTTTACCATTGTTTCCCTAAAAAAATGTGATGCAACATCCATTTTCCCCTCTATAGAAAATCATGTTTTTCCTGTAAGACATGGTGAAAATCAAAATTTTCCCCTCATAAAACATGCTGAAAACATCCATTTCCAGGTTACCAGAGGTTAACGGATCAGAGCTCCCCGGCGGCCACGGCACGGCCTCACGGAACCAAGGCAGCTACCCTTGAGGTGCGAGAGCTGAGCGGAAGAGGGTGATGGCTGTGATTAGCATGGTGAACAATAGGATAATGCGCAAAGAAGAGGTTTATATATAGTGATTTATAGGTTATAGAGGTTGGTTATAGGTTTATAATGATTATCCTATTTATAGGTTATAGAGGTGGGTTTATAAGCATGGTTGGTTATAGAGGTTTCATTGTTTTTAGGTTGGTTGTTATAACTACCAATCATAGGTTTAATTAACCATGGTTGACAATAGGATAATGAGCAAATAAACCACTATTAGCATGGTTAACCACCATTAGCATGGTTATTTATGTGATTAGCATGGTGAAACCGCAATAGTGGTGTATTGGTGGTTAATGATGGGGGATAGTAGTGGTAGCGGGTTTGTAATGATTAACATGGTAAACCATTGGTTATTTATGGCTGGTCCCCACCCTGTTGGTGGTTAATACTGATTATAGTGATCGACATGGTTTGAGGTGATTAACATGGTTAAGAAAAATCGTTACTGGCTTGTCCATGGCCCAGGTGGTACCTACTAAGCATCAAATTTCATAGCCGTTCTTCCTAGGGAAAGCACCAGTTTTACACCATGGCGAACTGGACTGAACTTTTTCGGCCACGAAACTGGTGGCTGTGGCACCTGGGGGCTGGGGCTCCAATGATGGTAGTAGCCATCATGGCATGGCTGCAGGCTGCTGTTGGTTAGTGATCACCATTGGGCTGGTTAGGCTGTGGGGGGTGTAGCACAAAGGACCAATGGAGAGAAGCTACGGACCATGATCATGCGTCCATTGGTATAATTGTGGATCGCTGAATTTCACTAGTAGGTTCCACCTAGAAATCATTCTTTGGCGAGGCAATCATCTTCCAGGCAATCCTCAGGTTCAGTGTTAGACCTTGGGTGTAGTTGGTGATTGTCATTTGTATTGGGTAAAAATCAGCTGCATAGAATGGTTGCCAACAACATTGATTATCTTTGTATCCGTCTGAGTGTACGCCTATGTATAATCAACGCTGGATTCAGGCTGGCGCGATGCGAGCGCGACCGTGGTTGGTTCATGGCGGTTAGGCACAGGGAGTTCAAAGGTGTTTTTTTCAACACATGAAGCTTCAAACGTTCACCGATTCAGGGGGACCCTGAAGATCGGTTGATGATCTGTTGATGATACCGCTGCCCTATCGAACATTTTTTGGGTGGTGAATATTGACACATCAAAAATGATCCCAAGTCTGATGATCAATATCCTTACCTAGTATTGGTCCATGGTTGTATATTGTTTGATGATCAAAATCCTTACCCGAGATTATATTGATCCCATGTTTGATGATCAAAATCCCTGGGATCCATATAACATCAAACAAAAATCCATGGGATCAATACAACATCAAACATGGGATCAACATGATATTGTTTAAACAAGAAATGTTGATGATCAAAATCCTTACATGTCCGTGATCTTCACCATGTCTGACTGGTCCATTTTTCTGTTGGTCGCTGCGTTGTCGTGCGTTCGCTTGCGCCTGGCGCTCAACCAGGTTCTCCAGGGGGCGCTTCGCGCAGCGCTGCGCGCAGTCCTGGCCACAAGAGCTGCCAGGTCGAAGCCACCCCATGGCGTTCATCGTGGTTTCCACTGGTCATGGGCTGTGTCAATAACTGAGCGTGTGTAGATGCACGGGAATTGGAAGCGACGAGTTTTGTCGATTCTTCTCCAAAGACAGATGGTTCATCCGAAAGAAGTTGGAAGCACAACTGCAATCATCCAAAAATCTTCGGATTCAAGTCGGAAAGTCCAATCATGAAGGAAGTTTTCCTCAGAAGTTCAGCCTCTGCCTCTGTGGCCCGGCCTTGCAACAAGAACTGGTGCTACCATGGTGGGTCATGGCATACCCCAGGCTTAGCTCCACAGTCAACGAAAAGGCTCGGCCTCTTAGCGAAGCAGTATCGAGCCATCAATGAACCACCAACTACTCAGGGGTCTGGGGTTATCAACTGGAAATTCATATCAACAATCCCAACCATATTTGCGGAGAGCAGCTATACGGATTTACGGGTTAAGTCATGCGGATTTACTGGTCTACAACCATCATCAACCATCGTCATGCTCCATCAAGCATCATCAACCACTGTCAATCATCATCACGTATCATCAGGCATCATCAACCATCATTATGAATCATCAAGCATCATCAACCATCGTCATGCTTCATCAAGCATCATCAACCATCGTCATGCTTCATCAAGCATCATCAACCATCGTCATGCTTCATCAAGCATCATCAACCATCGTCATGCTTCATCAAGCATCATCAACCATCGTCATGCTTCATCAAGCATCATCAACCATCGTCATGCTTCATCAAGCATCATCAACCATCGTCATGCTTCATCAAGCATCATCAACCATCGTCATGCTTCATCAAGCATCATCAACCATCGTCATGCTTCATCAAGCATCATCAACCATCGTCATGCTTCATCAAGCATCATCAACCATCGTCATGCTTCATCAAGCATCATCAACCATCGTCATGCTTCATCAAGCATCATCAACCATCGTCATGCTTCATCAAGCATCATCAACCATCGTCATGCTTCATCAAGCATCATCAACCATCGTCATGCTTCATCAAGCATCATCAACCATCGTCATGCTTCATCAAGCATCATCAAACATCATCAAACATCATCAAGTATCATCAGGCATTATCGACCATCATTATGAATCATGACTAACGACCATTATCCAGGACCTGATTCACCGCGGCTGGGGTACATATCCATCTTCCAATTCCCAGAAAGCGATGCGTGTGCAGTCTTCGTTTGCAATAGGTCATATGGCCAATGCTCCTATGCATGCGCAGAAGTCAGCTAGCACATGCAGTCATGTCCAGACTGACACTGTGCTGCTGTTCAAACTGCAACCTTTTCATAGACTAGAGAAAACTATGCTCTCAGAAAGCGTTGATCGAGCGACTTCAGCCTATCGCACCATTGAATGATCTAGTGTTGCTTGGAGGACCCCACAACCATTTCTATCATTTGGTCCAACATTGTAACAATTTAGCATCATGTTTCCAGCTGTTCTCATACAGGTTTATTGCAAGATTTGTGATTAGCCAACGGTGGTTGACTCAACTCTGCCGAGAAAACCGTTTCTGTCATAAAAAATGTGGTTTCTCGAGAAAAAATAAGTCATTCATTTACCATGAAATTGAAGAAAGACATGGAAGAGTACCAAAGCCATCCGCAACAATGGCCCTCCATTCTTCGCAATAAACCTTTTTAGTATGGTGGCTGGAAGTTCTTCAAGTTTGTGATTCAAAGTCTAAGCAATATATTGGATAAATAGTAAATACACTCATATACTTGTACAATTATATGTATATATAAATATACATCATTTAGACACAAACAGGAACATAACTGCATGCGCATATAAAAGCATCTATATACATACAAACATATATAGATATATCAGATGCATGGATGTATACACATCATTTTGAGCCACAGCTAAGCTGGATGCCCCGCAAAACGCAGCTTGTCGTGTCGACACTTTCTGGGAGCAGCAAAAGCACCTGGTCCTGCTGGGTTCCAGCAGGCTAGACGCGCAGCATTATGTCAATGAACTTCAATGCTAGATCTCAGGCTCGTAAGCAACTTCTGCTGCTTCAAGCTGTGATGGATGAGCCGCGTTTGTTCCGAGGTACAAGTTTGCCAGCTTGAGATTGAAGCAATGACACACGTGGAATTCTCTCGCATTTTTCGAAAGATGTATCCTTTTGCGGGGATTGTTTTTCGGGACGCGATTGTAAGGAGCTGGTCATTCACTACTAGACATGGTGGTTGATGAGAAACAATCCACAACCACGGTGTCAAATAACCGGCAATCAGCCACAAGAATTAATAGTCATTATAAACCATTATTAACTATTAACCATTATAAACCATTATTAACCAACCATGATAACTCAGCTATTTACCGGCTCTTAACAGCCATACCTGGATAGGCTTCGGAGCGTAGGGTGTGATGTTTCCAGCCAGGTGGGCCATGTTGTGGTGCACTACACATTATTCATGAATCGAAACAAGAATTATCATGGTTGGTTAATAGTTTATAATGGTTATACTAACTATTGTCACTGACAACTATTGACAGTTTATATTGGTTGGTTAAGAATGGTTAGTTGAGAATGGTCAATCTAAATGATAATGAACGGAAGCTGACAAGGACTGACGCGATGAGATTGACCATTATCAACTGACCATTATAAACCATTATAGACCATTATTGACCATTAGTCCAGTAGTCATCATCGTGCATTTTTAAAACCACAATCATTCATCGTTGGTCATTATCAAGTCATCATTAGTCCATTAGTCATCATTAGTCCATTAGTCATCATTAGTCCATTAGTCATCATTATCTATCATTGTAGCTCAACATTTCTGCGGCAGAGGTTGTACCCACTCCGTGGGTGCCAAGATAGATGTGCTCCATCTCTTCAGGAGCATACCACTGTAGGATTTGTCGCAAGGACCACATCTCGTCCCGGCCGCACCGGGGGTCCGCACTTCGAGCTGCAGTTGTGGTTTTGTAGTTGAGAGAAGAACGCTTAATCCTGGTGATAATCGCTGACAAGGAGGGGGGAGTTGGTTAATCACCATCATAGAATGATAGGTATAGAGTATTTTATTCATTGACGGTCAGTAATGGTTCATAATCCAACCGTTGATAGGCGGAGCGAGACGTTCGAAGCTGGATCAATGAGGATCCCCTGGCCCTGAAAGCAGCATTTACTCCACCAGACCTACAGCAACCGCGAATTCTTTCTTTCCATCTTCACCATCATCAATGCATTACTGATTCCACATATGGTTGGAGTCTCATTTTGTGGTTCAACTGCTACGCTTGTGGATCCAGCAGCATTTTTTGTGATGATAAGTGGTAGCCATGGTTGGGTATCAAGGGCTACATTGTCTTTTAAGCGTTCACACATACAGTGCTCAGGGATAGCTACTCGCCAGCATTGCCATGGCTGCGCAAAAATCGTTGAATTGCGGAGTTTTGGGGCCGAGTTTTGTTGAAGTCCCAAAAATCACCAGCCGATGTCGCCAACCAGTTGCGTTCAGGGGAAGCGGAAGCCACAATAAGCACAACCAGAAGCAACAACAAGAAACATTTTGGCTTGGGAACCAGCAATGAGCAGCCATCAGGGAAAATCTCGCTTCAGACTTCTTGAAATAGGACTGCTATAAACTGGCCATAGCTTAGCTCCGTTGTTGGACAACCAACGACCAGAAGCCTTATTCTTATTCTCATGGCACCACCAGCAGTAGATCACAACAATGAGTTGATTCCCGTAGGCATTCATCGTGGATTGTGATACTTCCACCGGGTCGGTTTGTTGTTTGGGACCAGGTTGGATTCTCAACAACTTCTTGCATTTGCAGTGCTTGAAGTGCGGCCTTTGAGCGTAGTAGGAGCCTCTCTTGGCACAGCTCAATGCTTCAAACATGAGTCGAGTGGGTCGTGCCATCTCCATCCGAATCTGACGGGCTCCATGGAGTTGACTGGAACCTCAATAGCATGTCCATGTCTGACCTCGAATTCCATTTCGGGAAATTTTGCTGCTTAGTACTCTTAATCATCACTGCCCACGTTCCGGGACGGCGGAACAAGCCGTAACGAACCTGTGATATTGGCTACGGGGTGATCATCACGAATTTGAGGCGTGGATATATTCGAGGCTTTGGGAGAACCAACACATCGACTCAAGAAATTCCCATCATTGGGCCCCGCAAGCACAGCCTAGTGCAGGGAGGATGATACAATGGACTGCTACAGGACACTCCCCTCAACAGTTTTTGACAGTGTTGCAGGCGCCGGTAGGTCCCGGGTCATCCCTGTGGACTTGAGATTCCCAGCCTAGTCATTGTCATCACTATCATTATCCATCATCAGAGGTCAATTCACATCAGGATTGTTCTCTGTCATCATTGTCGTCTTTGATTCTCTTGCACTCTGGCATGACAGCCCCCAATCTTGGCGATCCAAGCCGGATAATGATGGTCCTGATAATGCTGCCGGACTGGGCAGCTATGTGTATCAGAAATACTTGCAACCCAAATCATCTCCAAGTCATGGGGAACCATCGTGGACAAACCTAATAGCGTCGGAGCTGACCATGTTTGTGGGCATCAGTTGATGAGGAAAGATGTCGGTGTGGCTGTCTTTGTCGCCGTCATCATCATCATGGTTTTTCGTCACTGTCCATGAAAGCGTTCCCAATAAATCTGCCAGCAAAAACAATCCATTGTAGTTTGCTTTGTGAATTGACCTCCAAACAGTGTGTTTTTTCAACGTTAGCATGAAGGGATTGCCATCCAATAATAACCGGATAAGGTGCCCGGTTTGTCACCAACTTTTTCTAACAAGCCTCATAGCTTTGGGTGAGAACTGGGAGGTTGCCATCAGGAACACATGCGCCCGTTTCTGAAAATAAAGGCCCCCAAATCATCCAACATTGATCATTTATAGTATATAGTAGTGTTGAGGGATAGACAGGGATAGACCTATTGTGATCAAGAAAACAATAGTAGTAATAGACCCTGCTTTTTCAGAGGTACTGACAGCTATACCCATGTGGTACCCATCACACATGGCTGGCTGTGGGTCAAAACCCTGGACCCCTAGTTCCCCAATCACTAACCATTGTTTTCCCTATGATTTGGTTGGTCATTATAAGCCATTATTGGTTGCTTAATATTGACCCATGGCCATGTGGTACCCATCACACATCTTTGTTGGTGGAACTTTTTTGCGTTGCCAACAGAGGCTCCAGCATTGGCCTCGCCTGCTGGAGGGATTGGTAAATTCGCCACGTCAGTGGCCGTTTCCGGGCCACGTTGCCATAAGCGGTGCTGGGGTGGTGTGACTTGCTCCCACGTCCGGGTGCTCAGCTTGGGGGGGGCCGGATGGGTTTTGTTGAACAATCGACTTCACATCTGTAGAGGTTTATATGTATATGTCTTCTCCCAAGCTTTCCTTATCCCGATTATCTGTAGAAGTTCTTAGGTCTTCTCCAAAGCTTTCCTCATCGGGATTCGGTGGGTACAGCTCTGTATGTAATGGTCGTTGTTGTGCCAATATACCCGTCATATCCTTTCAGGACTCTGGGCGCGGAGTCAGTCCTCTGAAACGTTGTTATGGATCCAGCTGCATAATATGATGAGGCTGTTGCGAGAATTCTTTGATGATCTTAGCCTTGATGGTGTATCACAGAAGCTTGGGAATGATGAGGGCAATACCTCTTTGATGGTAATTGGCTATCAATGATGATCTATGATATTAATCATTTCCATCAATGGTTGATAATGATGCTTAGTAATTGTCAATACTGGTTTGTGATGGCGGTTGATGCTGGTTAGTGAGTTAATGAGGGTTATGTTGCCTATTAAATGCTGTTCATGATTGTGGGGATCATGGTTGATGATGATTTTCGTATGATTACATAAAGATGATATGATTGACAGTGGCTAATGGTGCTTCTCAATGACTATTAATGACTGTTTGATGGTTAAGTATGAATGACCGTCAAGGGGGTATTGCACCTCCCAAGCTTCTGTGATACCCTGCTAACCATCATCAAGCATTGGCATGAATAACATCATAGATTTGGGTTGGTGTTTTTATTGACATTTTTTATTGGCATTCCCAAATGGTTGGTCGGTTGACTCGCGTATATTTCTTAGGACGTGGTGATGAAAAACCACCTGTAGATTCATCACCAAAGCACTAAACGGAAGTGATTAACAACCATTCTACTCAACCCATCATCAACCATCCTACTCAACCATCATCAAGCATCATTGTTCACCATACGAACCATCCTTCACTTCACTACCATCATGAACTCCATCATCAGCCATGAGCAACGCATGATCCTTCCGACGGCTTCAGCCGTGATGGGCCCCTTGGAGTGCCGCCCATGGCAGCGCGCGGTTGCGCCGCCCGTGAGGTCCAGGGTTGGCGAAGTCCCGGTGCAGTGCTGAGGCTTTCGCGGGACGTCTCTGGCGGCGTGGCTGGGATCGACGGAAGCCGGGGACACTGCATGGAAGGTCCGAAGTTTTTGCGATTTATGTGATATATCTAGATATTTATGTTTATTTATAACATGTATTTATATGTTTATGTATTTATATATGTTTTGTTTTTAAATACATATTTGTATGTAGACATACATGTATTTATATTCATGCACTGATGTGTTTCTATATGTAAATGATGTGTTTGTGAAAATATATACGCATTATATATGTTACTTATTTATATGATATATTTAGATAGTTATCATTATTCATACATACATATGGATTTATATACATGCATCTATAGTCATGCACTGATATGTTTGTATATGTATCTAAGTTTTTTGTGAACATATATACGTTACGTGCGCATATAGAGATGTGTTATATATATGTAATATAGATTTGAGAGACTCGTTTCAGAGATTATCATGTTTTTGCACGATTTCTTTTGTAGATTATAATGTAGGCAAAACTGAATCTTCGGAATTTCGGCCGCTCCCAATCAGAGATGGGGAATGGAGATATGCCACAAGATCATTGAATGCTACCAGATTTTGGATGCTGGGATGCTCGATCAGAAGCCATGTTGGTTCAGCCGTAAAGGGGACAAGATCATCAACCTGAAGGCATATCATCAGATGATTCCGAATCCACAGTTGTCCACAAGCTATAATGAAATTCAGGTTTCCCCCGGGCCAGCTTGGAAGATATCCAGCATTTTTCGAGCTTTGCCCATGATGGCTGGTGCGCAACCAGGCGAGAGCAACACCCAACTCTCCCGCCAAACACAAAGCATCAGCTGAGCTGAGTCATGTTGGCCATGACTAAGAACGGGGGGTGTCTTGAGCATTGATATGGTTGGTCAATCATCCCATATTAAGCATTGTTTTACATAAGAAACCAACCAAATCATGATGAATTAACATGAGACCCCAAAAAGTAAACAATGATTAATCTGGATGGTTGGGGGGTACCCCTATGACTTGAGAAGCACCATATCAATGCCCTATTGACGATGTTTAGTACAGGCTTTGTATCAGCCATGCCCGTGGATTTGTTTGAACCATTCACCATTGTGAGTCATGGTGAGCCCCCGGTTAGCTATGATGGAACCAGCCGTGAAGGCAGGGAAGATTTATCCGGACACAAAAAGCATAACCAAGAGACTTTAGTGTCATGCCCGCTCACACGGAGCAACTCAAGGTTTGAGATCACAATGGGACAATAGATCTCAGGAGGGGTCCATGGAAAGCATGAATTAGGGAATTTGTTTTTGGGCACCATTGCATTATGTTTGAAATCCAGGAATGGACTAGATTTCTTGGTACTTCACGCATTTGCACACATGTTTGTATCATATATATATATATAGTTGTGTCAATATGCATCGATATCCCAACATAGACAGGCCTTCATGGCTTGCACACCCAATGCCTCCAAGATTCAAACACCAGATCAGCGCTTTCGCTGCAAAATCTGGTGATGTCTTCGCCGATCCCGTTTCGCGTAGTCACAGACGAGCTGAATCGGAGATCCAGTGATTGATACGGGCTGTGAACCTTCAGCCACGATCCGCTGGATTGGACCTATCCTCTCATCCATTGGAAGTAACCGTGGGAACCCTGTGAAATCATCAGCTCTGATTGTCATGGTGAGCTTTAGCCATCAGCACTGCTGCTGATGCTCTGATTGTGTTTTTCTGCTTATTGTTCTGGCTATTGTGGTTGTTGTCGTTGTTGTTGTTGTTGTTGTTGTTGTTGTTGTTGTTGGTTGTAGGTTGTAGGTTGTAGGTTGTAGGTTGTAGGTTGTAGGTTGTAGGTTGTATGTTGTATGTTGTTGTTGTTGTTGTTGTTGTTGTTGTTGTTGTTGTTGTTGTTGTTG
>VSDK01006891.1:44150-83723 GCA_009767595.1 Symbiodinium kawagutii | reverse complement strand
TACCCTTACCTAGTTCTCTAGGAGATGGGCGTTTTGCTATGCATTCCTGTCCTGGGGTGACCAGGACGTTTGGGATACACATTTGCATAGCACACCACCTGGGGTGACCAGGTGTCTAAACCAGAGTTGCACTGGTTTGGAAGTGTGTGTGTGTGTCAATGTGACAGTCCAAGGCAAACCGGGTAGTAGTGCCTGGTAACAAGGACGTGACTGCTGTGAGCGTTGGAAGAAAAAGGACAGCGGTCTGGCAGGTAGTTCATATTGAAGCTTAAGATGTATGCATGCATTGAGTTAGGCAGGCCTTGGGTGTGCATGTGTCATCTATAAGACTTCTAAATGAATGCACCATTTTGGCTCAAGCTTGGGAGTTGACCCAAAATAGCATTCATTTTCTCTTTTCCCCACCCACCCAACCCTAGTAGCCGGCCTCCCGTGGAGAAGCCCGCCTAGGTTCGGGAGCCTGCGGAGGCAGGAGAGCACACACTTCCTTTTTATGGGGGGGAGTATGGTACCTACTCCTTTTACCCTTACCTAGTTCTCTAGGAGATGGGCGTTTTGCTATGCATTCCTATCCTGGGGTGACCAGGACGTTTGGGATACACAGTTGCATAGCACACCACCTGGGGTGACCAGGTGTCTAAACCAGAGTTGCACTGGTTTGGAAGTGTGTGTGTGTGTGTCAATGTGACAGTCCAAGGCAAACCGGGTAGTAGTGCCTGGTAACAAGGACGTGACTGCTGTGAGCGTTGGAAGAAAAAGGACAGCGGTCTGGCAGGTAGTTCATATTGAAGCTTAAGATGTAGATAGATAAACAGACAGATACATAAAACGATTCATAGATGCATCGATACATAGAAACATAGATAAATACACAACAAAAATAGATCGACAAATCGATAGTTAGCTACCCACCTACCTACCTACCTAGCTACCCACCGGCTGCAAGGCTTTGATGGTGCTCCACGCTACGAGGCGGCGTACCAGGTTTCCGTAGCCGACTCCATGCTGCACGACAGGACTCTGTTGTGGATAGAAACCAGGAGGTACAGATGCTGTTGATGTGCGTATGTCATATAAGCTGGTCACAGATCACAATAGATATGCCAGTTGATAGCTTACAGATGTTTTTTCAGATGATCATGCTCAGCCGAGTTTTCCTTATTGGTTGTACCTGTAATGCCATATTAATTGCTAGTTGTTGCAGGCAGTCCTAGTGGTCCTAGTCTTCCTAGTGTTTGTTGGCGCCACGAACCCCCAACCAATTTTGTTGAGCCATCAACCGATATTTATCGTCGATCCATCCCCTTTTTTTCGTGGTGCAGAGGGAGATTGGTGATTATGGTGTTGTCGACGGTAGGAAGGACAACGGCCCTCGGCACTTAATAGGAAGAACCATGAACCATTGACCATCAACCATCATGACAACAATCGCATGACAGCAATAAACACCGTGGTAGTGGTACATCTACGATATCTACAATAACAATGGATCATCCAGATGTGTACCTAGTGGGAATGGCCATTCTCCACAAGGATATGCTACTGGAGGGTGAAGTTGTGGACCAAAAACAGGCACTGTGGAGCTGGCTCGATACATATCCCTGGCACCGACGACTGGTGGGTCCTACGTGTTTTTGAGACAACCGTTGGAATTTATCAACCACAATTGCCCTTTGGCAAACTAACCTGGCAATGGAAAACCACCACGTTTTCTGTAGGGAATCCACGGAAAATCATCCATAGAAGGATGATTTTTTGTTGCCAGGTTAGTTTAGCAGAGGGTAACCAGGATAATGCATTATCATTCATAGCCATGATAGCCATCAACCATGATTAATCCGGATTACCATGATCTATCCACCATGTTACTGTATCATCCACTCAAAACCATGGTCATCAAATGTCTATGAATGGTAGATCTAGCTGTTGATCACCCCCAAGAGCTTACCATAAATAGATAACGGGTGATTTACCATCAAAGATAGAGGGTTATTGACATGGGGTTTCTTACAATAGAGAACACCAAAAATGGTTGGTTTATCAATATGAATTTTTGATATGGGATGATTTGGGGGTACCCCTATTCTGGGCAACCACCATCTGGACAGGAATACTCATGCATAGCAGTAGCATATCTATCCATCATGGGCCACCATTGACTGTCATTCCCGGGTTGGAGTTGACGGTCATTAGGACACTGCCTACTCCAGTTCTGCATTGGTGAAATGAACTGTAATTTCTGCACGAATATCGGCGAACTACAAAGGTCAATCAGCACTCACTACTCACTTCATTAGCCATTCAAAACCAGGCGTACATCATTCTTATGCCAATATTATCCATTAATTGAGCATGACAAGACATATCCATCCACCTCTTTGCCATAGATCCACCGTTACCATCAGCCACAACCGTTACCAAACATCCACACCAGGCCCCGTGTGGCGAGTTGCTTGTTGATCCCCGGCTAGCTTCAAGGCACCAGCACTGGTACAGCGAAGGTGGCCCATGCAGGGTCGTTCATGGCGACCACCAATGTGACCAATAATAACCATACACTTGTACGTTCACATCAATGTATAACAGGTTATTGATATATGAATATTATATAACTAAAAACATATGCATATATATTCGTATTTACATACATGGATACAACCATTCCAGTAACTGTTACATTGAGTTATCAATGTATTCCATCAACAATGTATAACCAGTTATTTACATAGATATTCACTGGTTACTGATTGTAATCACGAATATGTTGTGTGTATATCGGATTCTTCACAACCAGGACATAGCGCAGACACACATATATGTGGATATACACATGTTTACATGTATGCTCAATATGCAAGATCTTAAACTGCCTAATAACCAACAAGTGGTGTTGTTCATCAGCAACACAATCGGGTTGTTGACCACCAGCACATTCGTTGGTTGATAACCAGCACAATGGGGTGGTCACGAACGAACACATAGGGTGACTAAAATCAACAAGTTAGACGAATGATCAACAGTTCATAGATTGCCTTTGGGCCTTTTTGGGTGATTAATCACCACCACCAACCTTGTTCGACAACCCTACCAGGACTTGGCCATTCAGGTTCTTAAGCGAGGGTTCATGACTGCCAAAGATTCCAAGAATTCGGTGCTTCACAACCCAAAACGGCATATTCTGTTCATCAGTCCGGCTGGGTACCGACTGCTAGGTGTTCAGAGGTTGCACCAGTCCGTGGCCATTTGCACATGGGTTGGTCCATGGTGGTGAATCAGAACCGGTGGGGTTTCTCAACCTGAATTAGCCCCCAGTGTTATTCTAACTCCCAGGCTGTTTGAGGTGGTGAGCTTCGCTACAGTTGATATATGGGTGTTTCTGAAAATAGGGGGCCTGCCAAATCATCCAATATTATGCATTTATGGTAATGAACCAGCCATTTGCGGGGTTTCCGATTTTAAGAAACACCCATATACTCAACATGTCCTGTCGTTACGGTTCATGGCAGGTCGACCTCAATCATCATGGTCAGCCAATCAAGCATCTACGGCAAAGCGCGCTCGCTTTGCCACTGGTTACACTGGGGATGGTTTGTTAGATGGATCTTCCAAGTTGACCCGGCAAATTTGATGGGTTGCGGGCCTGGTATCCCCCAGTAAATTTACCAACAGCATTGCCGGGCGTAAGTTCTAGTTCTCATACCTATGTCTGTACATCACCTTACCCTAAGAGGGAGTACCACTCTGTCCACTTTGTAAAGGACACAACCCATGAACAGGACAGACGGACCAATCACTCAACCCTCATAGGCTCGGTGGGCACCCTGAAGGGGCACGGTTGTCGATGCCAATTCATTTGGATGGATGACCATCCCAAGGAGGAGGATGATTCTCTGTGTAGGTGAAGCCAATGCTGATGCACAAGTCCGAAGCAAGCAACCAAATAAGATGAGTGAAACCTGATATCAGGATTTCTCGAAAATGAGGACTATAAATGACTAATCAACTAGATGATCCTATTTTGAGAAACCAGCATATTGTGCCGCGTTGTTGTTTACCATCCGCATTCCTGATGGAGATCTGCCCCATTCCTTGTGGGTTTCAAAAACTTAGGCGCTGCTTATACTCATCTTGTTTGCTTTTCCACTCCAATGATTTAGTGGGTCCACTTGCATCAATGTTTTCCGTCAGTCATAGTCCGGCAATGTTATCCTCTAGTCATGTTAGATTTGCTCCCAATGGACAATATACTCCTTGTTGGACTTGCTCACCACCATCAACCCTTTCTACTTATCAGTGGCATCCTCAGTTTCTTCAGTATGTTTCAGCAGTTCTTTTTACACACTTCCCACAGAAACCATAACTTACCCGGAAAATATCGCTGCAATGTCGCCGCAACGGCTGTAGCTGAAGAGACAAACTGACATGGGAAAAGCACAGCTTGGAGAGTTGCAGCTTGACTCGTCATAATCTGACTTTCCAGAACTGTCGGGGAAGCTGTCCGATCGACTTGACAAGACACCAGTCTTCAATGATTTGCAATTGATTGAGGAGTGGTCAATTCAGTGTTATTTTCTTACAATTCAGTGTGATTTTCTGGTCAAGTAGGCTGAACTTCCTTGTGACGGTAGCTGATTTTGCTGGTGCCTTCTCTTTGCTGGCTGCCATGACCATCTCTCGCGTTCGGAGCGCTCCTGGTGTGTTGGCACTCGGTGTGGTCCTGATTTTGGCGACGATTTGCAGAACGTGCTTCGCTGCTGGGCGGAGTTTCAGAGGGCTATGGCGATAACGATGGTTTTAAGGGGGTATCATAAGGTTTACCACCATTAGTAATGGTCAATCATGGGGATGATAAGCAACAGTCATGGTTAAACCCCTAATGGTTTGTAATGACTGGTAAGAATGGCCTTATCATGGGTTTGGTATTTGTTCAGCCGTAGTTGGTTTCGCGGCTCATTGTGTTAGAGTTGTTGGTAGTCATGATTCGCAAGGGTTCGTAGTGG
This sequence comes from Symbiodinium kawagutii, assembly GCA_009767595.1. NCBI lineage: Eukaryota > Dinophyceae > Suessiales > Symbiodiniaceae > Symbiodinium > Symbiodinium kawagutii. The sequence continues at coordinate 78,723 of VSDK01006891.1, read as the reverse complement.
TGGATATGAATGGTTGACAGTAAGAGATCGTAACCGACGTCCAAAAGGAATTCACCAAGGGTATGGATGTATTTGTAACAACGGTGTACCTCCCAACAGATCGCGACTTGGGGGACGGTTGCGGGTTGCGAAGAATCTCTCTGGTGGACAGGTTGGGTTCACCTAACAAATCTGAGGGGCCAAGGGCCATGCATCGAATGACGACCTCGTAAGTGACAAATATGTGTCGACCATGCGCTGACTACAAGGTGGGCCCCCCAAGTTATAAGTTGGTCAATAAGCCACTTAACCATGGTTATATCCCATAACTAGTAGTTACCCTAGTTATAAGCCAATTTAGCTAACTAAGGGGGCCCACCTTGTAGTACTCCCAAAGATTCCCAAAACAGCATCCTTTTCTCTTGGCATTTCGAGCCCCCAATTAGCTGGACTAGCCGACAAAAGGTCGACCAACGGTTCCCAAACAGGATCATTTTTGCAAAGAGTCTTCAGGGTCGTATCTCCAAAAAATGCTTGCAGGTTGCCCCTGATTTGTTCGATTAGTGATGTTCACCAGTGCAATGGTGAGCGGCTGTAGAATCAAACGACTATCAACCAATAGTTGATGAACAGGCAAAGATGATGCTTAATGGCGATAATAAAATACACTGAAATATGGCTGATCTTTGATTATTAAATGATGGTTGATTCACAAAGAGCAATAGATGCAAAGAACGATTGTCAAGCCAAACTTAATCAAAGAATTATGAACCGATCATTTCTGCAACCATTCTTAATATATTACAGAAGCATATGTATTTATTGTTTCTGACCATTGCAGACCACGGAGGAACCAATGGCGATATACCTTTACCTCAGTAAAAGATATCACTAAAGTGATCATTAAAGAACTAACCATCAATTGAGCTTTAGTGAACCTTTCATTCATTCATTCATTCATTCATTCATTCATTCATTCATTCATTCATTCATTCATTCATTCATTCACTCATTCATTCATTCATTCATTCATTCATTCATTCATTCATTCATTCATTCATTCATTCAATTTCCCATGCATTCACCATTTCTCCGCAACCATCAATCGACCATTAAGCACAGCCGCCATGATTCACCATTGATCAGCAATCAACTTACCCTCAATTAACCATCCATCCACCGTTATCATATGATCATATTCAGCCATCATTACTTAGCAACAAGCATGAATTCGAACCTTCATCCACCAATGTTTAGCCATCACTAGCACCACATATAACTTCGAATTGGTGAACAATGGCTAATCATTGGCTAATCTTGAATTCAATCAATGGTTGAGAAGGCTAGTGGTTAGATTTTCCATCTTTAACCATATTTGACAACTGATTAACCATATTCAACCTCTAACTAACCATGTATAACCATTCTTTACTCATCCTTTACTCATCAGAAGCCGCCATGCTGTCATCCTGAGGTTGGACTCTCGGCTACCACGACCACGTGGGCGCGCCACAGTCCGCTGGCGCGTCCAGCGACACCGGGGCCTCCGCTCACGTTGACGGAGGAAAACATCGAGGCGGAAGTGCGGCCGGCGAAGCAGTTGGTGATGAATGGCTAGTGATTGGTTAAATGATGGCTAATGATGGCTAATGGTGGTCAATGATGGTTCAATGTGAGTGGTTCATGATTGATGAATGGTTAATGATGATTAATGATGGTTAGTGATGGATACTGGTTGATTAAGGATTCATTGATTGTTGATTGTGGCCAAGAATGGTTAATGGTTAATGGTTGATCATTGGGTAATGATCAATTGTAAATGATAATTGATAGTGATCGGAGTTGATGCTGGCAATAGTGATTGAGTGATGATCATTGATGATAGTTATTGGTTGATAGTGGGAAATGGCTAATAGTGGCTAAGGTTTCAGAACGGTCAATGGTCAATTAGTGGCTTTAGGGATGGGAAATTATATGGAATCCTCGGTTCATGCTTAACTCATCGATGAATATTTGCTTTTACAATTGAAACTGGTGCTTTTGATCGTAAACCAAATAACCATTGATCAGATGGTTGATTCATATACAAATTTGATGGTTCACTGATCCATGATCATTTGGTTGTCTAAGTGATGTCTACTCATTTGATGGATCCAAGGAGGTGAATTGTGATCCTCTCCAATCGGAGGATCCAAGCACGGGACAAGCTGTAGATGTGGCACGAAGCAATTGTTTTGGATACAGTCATCTTACTGAACAAAAACAGCCCGCAGCAGGAGGGATGGGATGCAAAGCAACTTCCAAAGATGATTGAGGGAACATCCTTTTTGTTCTGACTACGTTGTGTTCTTTTGGGGTTCCAATTACCTTGCTTTTTCTAGTGATCCATCATCATCATCATCATCATCATCATCATCATCATCATCATCATCATCATCATCATCATCATCATCATCATCCTCGGCATCATCATCATCGTCGACGTCGTCGTCGTCGTCGTCGTCATCATCATCGTCGTCATCGTCCTCGTCATCATCGTCGTCCTCGTCATCATCATCGTCATCGTCATTATCATCATCATCATCATCATCATCATCATCATCATCATCATCATCATCATCATCATCATCGTCATCATCGTCATCATCGTCATCATCATCATCGTCCTTAGGCCATCCAAACCTTGCCTCACCACTCCACTCCCCCTTCATGGCCTCTAGCTCCTTTGATCATGGCTCCAAGACAAGAACCATCCCGTTGCCTCCTCGTGTGGCAGGTGGTGTTACAGGAGGCACGGTATCATCATCTTCAGAACTGCTTCGGCTACGTGGAGGAAAGTTCGTGCCTCGACATCTGCAGTCCGGCGACCCTTGCCATGTCCAAAGATAGCAAAGTACCCAAAGAATCACTGTGTTTCCCAGGCTTGTTGTTTTTTACTGGATATGTTTCTCTCAATCTTCCACCGGTTGGATGCCGAGTCTACATTCTACATGATACTTCAGCATGCACTTTCATAGGAATAACGACAACAACATGCTGAAGTTTCATCCCTTCACTATTGGTATATGGATATTTCCATGGCGGCTGAGCTGCCCACTTCGGAGATTTCCAATATTGAGAGTTCCTGGGGTTCTTAGTTTTTGAAAAGATCCTATGATAATATGATATTTCTAGGATTTCCTCTAGCATTTCCTGTGTGTCCTTTCCGAAACTGCTTCACTTCCCACGAGAAGTCGTAGTGGTTTGGGGTTGCACAAGAAGAATCACAGCCACCCTGCCCACGGAACTGTAAGAGCAACTCACCGGAAAAGAAGCTGGAGAGAGCCAATTAGAAAAAGTACCAATACTGATTTTGATCCTTGGACAGACTCTTGTTGTTCTGTCTTCAAAATACATCCCAAGTGCTGCCTCTGCTATCAAAGAGGCAACGAACTAACACCAGTTTTATCGTTGTTCCTCTCAACCATTGTCAACCAACGCTCTGATAGTTTTGCCTATTATCAACCATCGTTGTTGTTCGTCACTGACCATCATGAACCATGATGATTGCATTCTTGACCGCTATGGCGGCTTTGGGAGCCAAAAGTCTTGTCAATAGCAACCATTAATATCACCAACAATCACGGTCGTCATGAACCCTTCGGACCCTACAACCGTTGCTCTCACTGACCATTGATATCACCATTTGTATCATGAATCATTCACATCATTCTACCCATTATGATGAACCACGACGAACCGTGATTGACCAACCAGTATCAGCCATCATCAAACATGATTCACGATTATGATTCGCCACTATGATGAATTTACTATATATTATGATTAGCCATTATGAGCACAACTTATTTACCGTTCTGAAACACCATCATTCACCGACCACTCTTAGTAAAGTCTCGCGCGGCTCAGGGGCGCAGGCATCACTGGCAAGGCAAAGGATCGGGGATTGGTGATGTTGGTCCTGGTGAAGGCTATCGAGCTGAAGAAGATGATGATACTTTTGATGATGGTTGGTGAATGATGGCTAGAGGTGTTTAAGAAATGGTGGTTTCCCAAAATAGGGGACCCCCCAAATCATGCATTATAAACCATTTATAGCAGTAAACTATCCATTCTTTGGGTCCCCTGTTTGAGAAACACACAATTGGTTAACTATGGTCGGTTGATGATGGTTGAGGATGGTTAATGATGCTGGACGATGGTTGATGATGGTTAGGTCAACAACTGATACTGACAATGCTGGTTGGATAGTAACTGTTGAATACTGATGGTTAAGTTTGCTAATCATTCATGATGGTTGATAGTTGGCTCACGATGGTGGTGAATGATGGTGGTCGCTGATGGTGACTAGTTGGCTAATGATGATGGTGAATGATGGTAATCAATGATGGTCAATAGTTCGTAAATGATGGTTACTACTGACAATGATGGTCAATCGCTGGTGAACAATGGTTTGGTTAGTCCTTAATGATGATGGTGAATAAGCATTGGTGGTGGTAAAGAATGATTAACAAACTATGGTTAGTTCTTGTTCATTGTGCTTGGTTAATGATGGTTCATGGTTAGGTAAAGAACTCATATTGATCCCACAAGAAAAAATGCTATGGGTCAATAGCAAACATACCAGTGGTCCATGGGAAGGCTCAGCCAGCCTAGCAGACTAGTGCAAGTAGAACAGTGCTCGGCAAATCCTTCGGCAAAGCCTTGATCTCAATATCCCAATCTTTGATGATGGATTTCTTCTTGACAAAATGCCTGGGGCCCCCCTGACATCACTAATATCCAATCAGGAATAACTCTCATGAACTATGTCTATTTGCCAGCTATTTCCCCTATTCATTTCGGCCCTGGGTTTTAATTTAGGGGTCTTCACTTACAAGGTCATTATATATATATATATTTTTGTATCCATATATATATATATATTTATAAAAAAATGTATATATTTATATGTATATATACACCTCCAAGAGCTCGTAATTCAGTATTTCACGATTTAAGAGATAGCGTTCATACAGAACTTCAATCGATCTGCTGGCTGTGTTTTTTGCAACAATACTCTTGATTGCTGTTGGTCACTATTCCCCACAGATCATGAAGGTCGCCCAGAAACCATCAACATATCAATCGCATGGTGCCAACAGCACAGTTTAGTGGATAGTTTTGCGTTTGAGCAGGTGATTCAAGTCAGGGGTTTACCGGCTAGGGCCTAGGGGATATGGGTGTCATTCAACAACCACAGACCTAGAGATGGGGAGTTCTTCTCCTGCGCATTTTGTACCTTTCACTTGGAGGCTCTTGGATCCATGGCCACTAATGATCGGGAGACCCTGACCCATCTGGATTAAAGATGGAACCCCAAAAGGACTTCCCCAAGGATCATTAGATTTTTGGACCCCTGGAAGGGGATTCCATGTTGAGGATTTCACCCCCCCAAGGTACTTAGCTGAGAATATCATCAACACGAAGGGTATCCCATCCTTAAGCAACAAAGGTAGTCAGTGATATGATCAACCATCAATGGATTTTCTTATGTGCCTGATCTTCTGCATCATTGGCAGAACTCCAAGTATCCCCTGTCATTTTTGCTTCCACCCCTCGCGAAGTCTTAGCTAGTTATATGAGAATCAGCTTTGTACATGAACCAGCAATATAAACTCAGTTCAGAGGATACCTATTCTTAGCTTCATAGGAGATTATGTCTCCAGCCAAGGCATCCACTCTATTCAGCTTCTAAGGAGACATAGATCCTTGCGATTCATCAGGTGATCCGCGGTGATAGGCACTGCTTGAACCCCACCTCCTCCGTCCAGGTGGACCTGGTGGAAGTGGAGGGCCCCATCGTCTTTATCCACCTCTATGGTGCCTTCTGGCACAAACGCGAGGACCGACGGATCCGGGGCTGCACCGGCAGCGGGGGGGAGCCGCACACGGCGGGGATCATGGCGACCGTGGGTGGTCCCATTCTTTTGGGATCAATATTAACCAAGCAACTAATGGGGATAATAACCAACAATAATAGGGAAAACAATGGCTAATGATAAGGGAACCCCCACTGAGTAGGACCATGCTGCTTTTGGGATGCTGAGGGGTACGGCTAATTGTCTCAGCTACTGGTTGACGAGTGGATCTATGGATCGAGGTTCATGGCGGCAGACTGTTGGCGGCAGACTGTTGGCGGCACGGGGTCCACTCCTCATCTCTGGGATGTGAAGTTAGATGTCAAGTTTGGATTTTGCTCGGGTACAGGCGATGCCAAAACCCCAGGCCGATCAAAGCAAGCCAATGGTGGTTCTGCGATCCTAGTCTTCCCTTGGAATGTCCATGATCAGAAATCTAAGTATGTAATCTCATTGCCAAGTATTCTTGTTGCTTACTCTTGCTTACCAACTCACAGACCAATGAATAAATCCATCACCGGCACAATTTTGTATGAACCAACCATCGAAGTTATTGTTGGTCAGGGAGTTCCCAATTATGATTGATTAGGATCCTTATTTACCATCATCCCTATTCACCATCATCCAAATGGTAATTAACAAACCTATTAAGATCATAATTAACAAGCCTATGAGGATCCCTATTAGGATCCCTGTTAGGATCCCTGCCAGTTGACCTGGTTGGTTCATGCTGATTATTGAAGCATTCACCAACCATGGTGGTGGAACACATGCGGCGAACCAGCGCCAGGACGTTCTGCGGCGCGTCAGGCGGCTCGGTGGGATCGATGTTTTTGGGTACTCGGAAGGACGATGGTGAGAGGAGCAGATCAGACATACCATATAGGGGATTATAATGGTTGAAAACCAGAAAACCTATGTATTTTAATGGTTAAAATCCTATAATGGTTGAAAACCAGACAACCATTTAATGGTTTTATAGGGGATTATAATGGTTGAACATAGGGGATGAAAACCAGAAAAGCTATGTATCATCAACTATCAATAATACAAGGTGGGCCCCCCCAAACATTATAAGTTGATTAAGAAGCCATTTAACTATAGTAGTTATTATCTACCATTTTCCTAGTAGTTACCCTATATAGTCATAAACCAGTGTCGATGGCTACGGTGGTGGTTCCTCAAGCCATAGGGAACCCCTGAAAATGGTTGGTTTACAAGTACCAATGGTTAAAAAAGGATGATTTAGAGGTACCCTATTTTGAGAAACCTCCAAATGCCTCAGGCACAAATTCACCGTGTGTATAGGTAAGCCAGACACGAAAGGTGGGAATTCCATTTATAAGCTAGTTTACCGGAGGGTCTAATTACATATATATATATATATGTATATTTAGATACATAGATAGACAGATAAATAGATAATTAAATGAATAGGTTTTTTTAAATATATATATATATATTACATATCCATATCTAAAGCATTGTATGCATATATATATATAGATTCTGACAAATGCTCCTTGGATGGATATAGTGGTGTATTTATGGGATACGAGTATCACCAAATAGTACGGCTGTGTCAGCAGAACCGAGAAAACTGGTAGCACGGTGATCTGAATCTTAACCGACTTGAAAAGACAAAACAAAAATGGTAGCCCGGTGGTTTAGCAGACAACATTGGCTCAGCCAAAAAACACATATGATTAAAGACTAACAGTTCAAAACCTGTCAGCTCTAGTCTGTGATTACTTGGGGATGCTTAACGCAGGTACCTTTGGCTTGACAGAAACATCTATGTAGAATTTGTCAAGTGCTGGGGCTGGATGATACACCTTGGTCGAGACTCAAGCCGAAACTTGAGCAGAAACCCTTCACCCTGCTGAAAAGATGGCAAGAAACAATGAGAGAAGTATCACCAATGTGAACACCATCCCAACTGCTGGATAGCCAATGGGTTGGTAGCCATGGGACGCAACCAATCATTTGGTAGACCTGCAAATGTCCCTTCAATCAAATTGCCTCCTTTGGGCTTGGGTTTGGTGATTGAAAGTTTCATTTGGGTTCCATGTTTCCAATCAAATTTGTGAAGCCCATAAAGGCGGGATGGGAGTTCTCACATGAACTCACATGTCCTCATTGTGTTGAAAATTGTGGTACCTTCCGAATGGACCTGTTCTTGGTAGCCAATTTCGGGTATGGCGCATTTTCCAACTAAAATCTCCCGAATTTGGGAAGCCTTGGCCAAACGTCAACCATGGAAGATGGTATCCGAGCCGGCTGCCTGGCTGATTCGACGCTGGTTCTCCAATTCCGCAACAAACTCATAGGAGGACAAACAGAAGACCGGTTGACTGGTAGTGAGCCTGGTTCAAACTCATGAGCAGGGAATCTTTGACTAAAAACCAGCATGGGAGTGCATGTTTGGGATCTATGACGATTATCATGTTTGAGGGTCCGAGGGGAAATTTGGTGGGGCCCCGTGACTCTACACAATCTGGTGGCAGTTGAACAGCTATGCCACCCGGGTACCTTTCTGTTGATGAATGATTGATTGATGGTCGATTGATCATTGATGATGGCGAATCATTAATGGTTCAGAGAGCAACAGAGGAATTGGTAGCTCCCAACATGAAAGAATCTCCAACAGTAAATTGCCACTGCATCGCCACTTCCGGCTGGGTGTCATTGATCTCCCAAGATTTCCAGTATCATCCAACACCAGTGCCAGATATCCAGCCACCTGGTCTCACCTTGATGCCTGGGTGCCTTGGGGCCTCGGTTGGACCTGGAGGAAGTACCTGATGCAGCGCATCCCCGAGATCGCGGACGTCGAGGTGTCGGACGAGGACGACTTGATCGACGAAGGCCGCGCTGGGCGCGGCCGCTTGGGACTGGTGGCAGCGGGCAACGGCGCTGTGCCGGGCCGCAGGAGGGGATGGCAGGTTGGTGGTGAATGGTTTGGTTGTCCGCTTAGGTGGTGGATTTTTTTCTGGGAATGGTTGATCTAGAAGGTTAGTCAGGTTGGTGAATGTTTTAGACTGGTTCATCTATGAATATCTATGGTTGGTATGTGCCCACAATAGTTGAAATGGTTGGCGTATGGCATTTATGTATGTAACGTGCGATTTCTGTTGAAGAAGGGCCCCAGAACTGGTTGATAGTGACTGATGATAGAACCAGAACCTCTTGTCATCAGAACTGGGGGGAAGGTGTTTTGAGCAAGTAATCCTCTTTCTGTCTACATTCATACCATGTATATTTAACTGTACACATCTGTATAATATGTACATATAGTCCTATATACATAGATATATGCACATACACATACAGTCATGAGGACGTCCACACATCCGCATGAGCGTAGGTACTCCATACATACCTCATGTGAGTGTTTCCTGAAAACGTGGTAACTCCAAACGTATCATTATCTGCGATTTCGGCAGTTTGTCTATGAATCATTGCTCATCCTTTCCCTGATCACTCACTCCCCTAGTGAAATCTGGATTTCCTGGTGATCTGTGAGCAATTTTGGGGTCTCAAAAAACACGGTTCATTTCCTCAAAAGAAGGATCCAGGACAATCCATACAGTAGCTGGGTATATCAAAATGCCTCCAGATTCAGATATCGTGAAGTATTCCAATGCAGAAAGTCATCCTGGTGGAAAGCCATCCTGGCTGCAGCTTCACCGCATGTCATTTTCAGCGAGTTGAGCGAAGTGATGGTTCAACACACGAGTTGACCTTGTCTCCTACAGCTTCCGTAAGACGAAGCAATAAACATTGAGACCATTGTGAGCTAGTCAGCACGGATTGGAATGGCAAGGAGTCACCAATTGAGAATCAAAGGGTAGTGATGCTGAATGGCGGCTTGCTATGAGTGCTACTGGTTAATCACTGGTTAATCACTGGTTAATCAATGGTTGACAGCTTGGCCCCTGGGCACACCTCGAATCAACAATTCCAAGCAGCAAGATTTCTTCAAGATCCTGCAACGCCACGCAGGACGTGATCGATCCGGGAAGTTTTATCATTGCTCCTTGGTGTGGAATCCGTTGCGAATCCGTTGCGCATCTTGTGGTTACGCCTGCAAGGCTTCACAGACAAAGGTAGCAACATTTCTTGTTCGGAATCGAGTAGGCACAAGACCTTAACAAGAAACGACATGGGTAGAATTTCATCTTAAAGAGACCTTCAGGTAAATCCAACCATCAAACGCAAAGACGTGGGCGCTCTTGAAGTCCGCGGGAAGTGTGAGACACAAAAAAGGACTCTCCCAAGCTTTTGGATGACCGGGAAGAACACATGAGTTGATGTGCGATGAAAAATCTAAGCTATTGATTACCCGAGAACACAAAACTGATGGTCAGATAGCCCTGTCAATCATGGTCAATCATGGTCAATCGTTCTATTTCATATCCCAGGCTGTACGCGTCACAAGCATTGACAGCACAGCAGGCAGTGTAAATATCAGGATCAACAGGCATCACCTCAAAATGATTGATCCCAAAGTTGTTGGTTTCCAACGAACAAAGCAGGACAATGTTTGTTGCTGCCCGTCTTGCATCCAATTGACATTCTTAGGTATTTTCATTTCATAATGATTCACCTCAAAATGATTCACCCTGAGGGGTGGTTGTTTTAAAAACGCAATCAAGCATTCTTGGGCACGATCATTTTCACCCGAATTCGCCTCGATCAACCATGACTCATGTTGCCCAAAGTGATTTGTTGGTCGATGCCCTCCCCCGAAGTGATCCGGGGAAAACTCAGCAATCGCTCTTGGATTTCATTCAGGAATGCTCGGCAAGAACGAAGCCATTAATTGATAGATGAGTTTGGTAAATGATTGGGGGCCTCTACACACCATGCCGCAATGTATTATCCTGATTTATTCAGGTTCCTGGGCTATATTCCTTGTGCAAGTTACTCGAGGGTTATCTCATGAAAGGTTTTATGAAGGGGTTGATCTGTTTTGGCTGAGCATTTGCTGTTTTTCTTGGGAATGCTCAGCAATAGCAAGGCTTTAGTAATTCCCTCAACATACAGTAAGCAGTCCCAAAACATAAGCATTCCCTTGTAGTAATTCAACAAAAGCAGCTGGATCACTTATCTGTTCATGTTTGTGTGTTTCGGTGTTTCAACGTTCCCAAAAATATTTCACATGTTCAAGCATTTTTGGAAACCCAAAACGCGAATAAACGACAATCGACGTCTAGTTTCGATATTCACATTTTTGAGTGGTAACTTTTTGGATCGCAATTTCAAGAAGAAAGATGTGACAGTTCCTACCCCCAAAAATGTATTCAGCACCACCCCAACCTATGGAGTTGTCAATTCCTGACGACTTTTCTCATCAAGCACCCACCGGGGCCCCCATGATGGATCCACTTCGAAGAATAGTGATTCACAGTCGTCTTCAGGAAGTTGATGTTTATGACATCTTCATACATCACAAGGATGGCGAGTTTATAAATTATGGTTGATTGAGTGATGAAAACCCAAGTGACTACCAATGATAGTCGGAAAATGGACAATCATCGTCAACAAACTCCAAGCCACAGGAGATGAATAGAAGACGTCGACGATATCAACCAATTTATTAACTACCAAAACAATCAATTCAATGACTCATTGGCCACCCGCCCGCGTCAATTTGTCGTCCTCCATCCTATGGCCCCGGCCCAAGATCGCGACTGAGCGGATCGCAGCGAGCAAATCAGTCTGTCCAGCGGTCCAGGCCATGATGAACCAGGGCTATGAATCATTAACAGCAAGAGCCATGCTGAACCACGGCTATGAACCGGTGGATTAAGATGGTTAAGGATAACTGAACCATACTTATGGATAATGAAGTGGCTATTAACCATCAAGATAAGTCCAATTAAGTATGGTTAAGTTAACTTATCTTGGGTGACTTCAGCATACTTGGCACTGGTTAAGTTAACCAAGATACGTCGGCTCGGCAACCAGCTGGTGAAGCGCCGTGCCCGGGCCGTGCCCTGGATACACGACCTGGACTGCTTGGCTTGCTGAACTGGTACAGATTAGAGGCAGAAGCAACTGGTGCTGTTGAGAAATCCCTTGGCCAAGTCATCCCTGGTAGGTCAAGAAGAAAGGCCGAGTATGTTCACCATCATTTACCCAAATACACCCGTTCTTAGGTGTTCTTAGCCAACGTGAACTATCATTGATCGACTATGGTTCTTGTGAAGAAGGTCTTGGTAAGAAACTCATACAAGTCGACCTTTCAGGTGAGGAACAAACCTTCTCGTGCACTTTTCTGCATGCATTCAGCTAGATATTGACTAAACAAACATAACATGCCCCCAAGGGTGTAGGTGTCTTGCAAACATTTTGATTTGACGCGCGAAAATGGTGGTATCTTTCCAGATGAAAGACACTTCGGATAACAAGAGCGGCACAGACACACACACACACACACATTTTTCATATGTATGTACACATGGGTGCATATGCGGGTATCGACAATGAGTGGACACATCAATTCTCTACGTCAAGTGTTTTTCACAGATTTTCATGCTGTAGCAGCTGTCCTCGTATACCTTCCCCTGCTGAATGAGACAAAATTTGTCGGGGAGCCCCGGTGGTTTCTCAAAATTGGGCTAGCAAGCAAGCCTTACTAGTAATGATGAATTTCCTGGTTCAGTACTATAAATGATTGATTTAATGGGTTGGGATCTTTGGCTGGTGAATGAATGGGTATGGGACACCTCTAGGTGAACATCTCAATGTGCCTCTGGTCATTTTCGGGATGTGAACAGGGTGACACCGCCAGCAGGCTGAAACTGCAGTTGATATCTGCTGCTTCAGTTGCCACGCTGTGGACAAGGTCCCAGGATATCCATGTATCCTTGGGATGAGCCACCAAGAAGCCTACCGTTCCCTTGGTGCCAGCTATAAGTTACTGATCACTGCAACAGCTCCAGGAGCTCCGCTGCTCAAACCCAAGCCTCTCGCGGAAAAAAGGGCGCCTGCAGGGATCACGCCGGCGCCAGCGATCATCATGCCATGATGATATTTATCATTAATATGGCTATGGGTCAATATTAACCAACCAATAGTCTGGATAATCACCAACAATAATAGGGAAAACGAAGGCAAATGATGGGGGAACCAAGGGTACGGGGTTTTGACCCACTGCCCTATCTTTTACACAATGCCATGATGATATTTTATCATTACAATATCAAACCATTGTGATCGTGTAGACCAAGTAGAATAGCCATTCTATATCTATATTGCCGCTATCAAATATTGAATATAGCTTTTCATATTATGTCATGAATACATATCCATGCTGGTCTCATTTTAAATGCGCATTTTTTAAAACCATTATTTACCAGATAAAACCATTTTGTCCTTTTTTACCGGGAATTATTGGCGATTATATCCATCTACATACCCGTGAAATAAATATTGACTAGAGATATTGCACAGCTGTTTATGGTGATATTATTGGCCAAATATTTTTGTTGACTAATATGATGCACCCAGTATTAAAGGCAGTATGTATAATGAACAACATTTATGATAATGATACTAAATTAAAATCAAAACCAATTCTATTCGATGAAATATTTACATCCATCTATTTCATACTAGATATCATAGTAAATGAACTATTTTATCCTCGCCTGGCCATTAATATCATCTTACACGATCCACATTATACAAATGATCATGAAGCATATCATATTAAATGATATCATACCATTAGATGACATTATACCATTGATTAATATACCATTAATCAAACAGATTAATCATCCCATTAAACATGAAAATCGATTAGATTAATATCATCCATTTATGTTTAGTTAGTAATAAACCAACCATTTTGGGGTACCCCTATGGCTTGAGAAACCACCAAATAGCTTAATCATCTGATGAACCATGACGTGTATGCTACGCTCATATCATCGCTATTCCCAAAACTGGCATCGCCTGGCGCCAGGCCTGGGGCCTTTCAGGCCAACCGCCGCGAACCCATCGTGTCCAACGAGGCGCGGCGCTGCTGGGGCGACGTTTTTTGGGGGGCTGAGATGTGGATTCTGCTTGGAAGGAAATGAGATCTTCATAGGTTTTCTTAGGGTATAGTCCCAAGGAAGATTCTTTTTGGTTTTTAGTCATTTTTTTATGTATATATCTTTATATATATGTTAATAGTTGAGTATATGATAGATATGGGCATATGCGGTACTTCTCCAAGTTCAAGTATCATTGCTCTGTACTTCATTCATACCAAGGGATTTACAAATATTTGATGTCCTCATGGTATAAGGGGCAAGCTGGGTCAACAGCAACCAATCAGCTAGCACTTCATGCCCCCAACAAACAGATTATTTTGATCATTTGTGGGAATTGAACAGCCCGGGATATAGGGTATTGAACTGATTGCTGGCAGTAGGGGTGCCCCAATTTCGTGTCAAATTGAACCACCGCCATGTACAGGTTATGAACACACAATCTGTAATACACCTTGAAAGGAACAGCATGGAACAGCCAAGACTTGAATTCGGAAACCCTTGGAAGCCCTTGGAAGCCCTTGGAAGCCCTTGGAAACCTTGAAGTTCCAGGATGTCCTGCGTTTCTCTCAGGTGCAAGCGGACCTGCTGAATTTGATGAGCCTCAGTGGGGATTCCCTGGGGCAGCTTGTATCTCTTGGTTGGGGATCGCATGGCATGGGACACCACGACATACTACGAATGGCGAGGGAAACCATGGCTTCTTGGTCCCCAAGCATGGCTGCAATGAGAGGTAACGTCACGTAGATATGATGTGATCTAATGTAATGTGATCTAATGTCATGTGTGTGTCTATGTGTGCATTCATTTTTGTGTACTTGTGTATATACTGTATGTATATTTATATTTGCAATATAGATACTTGAAGAAGTACATGAATAGAGAAATAGATAGATGAATATGTAAGTGGATGAATTGATAAATTATTGAATAAGTAGATATATAGATAAATGAATGAATAAACAAATACATTAAAAAAAACACGTGCAATTGGGAGAGAAGCACCAACAGAGGTGGAATGGTTGCAAAGAGTGCAAGGATTCTGAACGCGCATTTCCTGCGCACGATATACCTTTTTTTACCAATGCATTTGCGATATCATTCTGTTTACCTATTCCTACGGTTCGTTTGCCAAAGTTGGAGACAGACCTGTTCAGGGGGTCATTCGATGATTATAAACCCCACCATCACCTTTATAGTACCTTTGAATGTCCATGAACTAGCCATTAACAAATCATTATTCACTAACCAACCATCATTGGCATAGCATTGACCGTGAATAACCATCACTCACCAGCAGTGGTCGATCAGTCACTGGAAATGAGTCCAGCGCAAGCCCTGCTACCAACCAATACATCAGAGAATGGTCGTAGCTGCACTTTGCAAGACAGTGTGTTGACTGCACTAACTCTGGTTGTACCCTAAATTATGCAGTTAACCATCTAGAGTCTATAGTAATAACAATTTCTTACATAGTAGTATACTGTACCAACCACTTGAGGATCCCCTATGGCTTGAGAAACTCCCATGTTGGTATCAAAAAATCCTTGTACCCTCATTCACTGGTACTAGTCAAGGTAACAACCTGACAGTACCCACGATTGTTCACCGCTATGAACGTGAGATTGATATCAACAACTGTTCGCATTCAGCCAATATTTAAACAGCGAACCATAGTTTCCGAATACTACCCAGTATCTAGAACCACCATCATCAACCATTGTCAGTCAGTATTGACCACAATCCACTGCGATCATCTACTATTCTCAACCAATATTAAGTATCAGAACCATTACAAACCAGCTTGTGCCATCAACCATGATCAACCATGACTGACACCCTACAGACTTGAGCCAGACTGGATTTGGCGACAAGTTGGGCCTATGGATCAACCAAGTGATTCTGTAGTTGAACTCCCCCGTTCCCCCAAACTTCCTGCGAAGTGATAAGATAACCATAGCAGATGCAGCAGGTAGCTTGTCATACAATCTTATACAACTACTGAGCTACCTGCTATGGTTCGAAAGCTTCTTTTTGCTCCGGGTACAGGTGCCAAAATACAGCAATAACAACCGCTATTCAAAGATCCCCTCCCCCCCCAAAAAACTATTCTGCTCCTTATTGGGATGTGAAGAGCCAGGGGTGAAGGCTTTTGATCCACGGCTGGCGCTGGCTGTCGATGAGGTTCTATCTCGCCTCAGCATTCGCAGCTGCAACGCTCCTTGATGGAGCCCGTGGATCAGGGTGAGCACCTTGGGTCAGGGTTGAGCTGGCAGCGATGCAGGGATCAGTGGGGGTTTCGACCTAGCCAGGACTTGGGGACCCCATTACTAATGATTAAACAAGGGTGACAACTGGGAGTATCCCCACATATGAGAAGCCACATGAAACCACCATTTTGATATACCAGGAGCTTTCATGCTTCGCGAACTCCCAGCATCCGGGATGGCACGTTGACAAGAAATGACCAAGCCATCAACCAGAGGATTGTGAGAACAGTTGTGCACCAGCATACCTGGGCAGCATGCCAGACTTCCAGGCTACTGTTGTGTGAGGTCGAAAGCCTAACTTCCGTACTGGCAGCCAGTTCGGTCTATGTTGGGATTTGCATCCGATTTCGATGGTATGATCCCAAAAAGCTCAACTGTGGGGCCGTGTAGCCACGTTATTGGCCCACATGGCCCATATGTGTTGAACCTCGTCATTTTCCCCAAAGCTGCCCAGATTCTAGACAACTTATCCACAGGTGCTTCTGAAAAGGGGTACTACTGTGCAGAATATCGCCTGTTTGGTTTTACTCTCGGCTCTGATGCCCAAACCATCACCAACAACTAGCCACTTGACTGGCCAGTGATCCAAACCTGCAGAGCTGCTATG
Source organism: Symbiodinium kawagutii (assembly GCA_009767595.1). Classification (NCBI taxonomy): domain Eukaryota; class Dinophyceae; order Suessiales; family Symbiodiniaceae; genus Symbiodinium; species Symbiodinium kawagutii. The sequence goes on along the minus strand of VSDK01006891.1, from coordinate 61,919 downwards.
GTTCATTGTTGTTGGCTTTCTGATGTTTCCTGCATTTTGGAAGGTGCCATATTTCTGCTTGATTTGACCCTGCCGAAATTCTTGCCTCCTTTCATAAGTGTGTATATGATGGTTTCTCAAAATAGGGGTACCCCAAAATCATCTAGTTAGTAATGATCTATAGTAACAAACCAGCCATTTTTGGGTCCCCTATTCTGAGAAACCACCATATCATTATGATGATCATTGGATGATTGATGGCTGAACGGACCAACAAACACGCTTTGCGACGCCGAGTTGTGACCCTGGTCGATTGTTTGGGGAGCTGCTGGTCGTGCTTGAGGATCATCATTGGGCAATTCCACTCTTAACCAGCGAAGCGCTTTTAAGCTCTTCAAGACCTGCCATGAACGGTTAAAAAGCACGATGTGTGGTGATGAAACAGCATCATGGTTGATAGCCGTTCTTCATGTTGAGGAATGTGGTAAACGATTGGTTGTGGTCATGGTTAGTTATTCCTGTTGAATACTGGCCATGAATATGGTCATTTGTGACATTCATATTTTAGAACCATAATTATCAATGATGATGAACACTCTCAACTTTCAATGATTAATATTGGTTGTTCATGTTGAAGAGTATGTTGAAACGCGGTTGTGACAAGGGATATCTACTTTGAACACTATGATTAATGCTTGTTTGTGTCACAAACGCGGTTATGAAATGTTGAACAATGCAGTCCCCAATCTACGAATGTGTCACCAAAGTGGTCATGCTACGGTCAACATACACATGCTAGTACTATGATTGATGTATCACTGTATGATATATTCATGTCGTTATGCACTATGCTTGATCATGGTCAAAAAGACCATAGAAGTTTAATTCTTTTGTTACCATGCACATTATATGCCTAATTATGCATATATATATATATGTATATGCTTGCATACATACACATATGATGAATGCGAATCATGGTTAATATGCCCGTGTTGAATGCCATGGTTGGAAATGGCTCATCATACCACGGTTAATCATGGGCACACGACTGGTGCGTTGGTGCGTCGGAGCCTCTTCAGGCTCTGCTCGCTCAGAGGATAGCGGTGCGCCACCTGCCTCCACACAGCCGCCCTGGGGAGCGATGTATCAGCTATGGTTTACTTTCACGGGTGAGGATTGGGAATGATTTACTTCATGGTGGTTTGTCCTTGGTTAGTGGAGATTGATGGCAAATGACCTTGGCTAATTGTATGATATCAGGATTTATATATAAGTTTGTAACTAGGAGAAGACAAGCTCGACAATCATGCGGGACTGCCAAGTACATGAGGAGACTGGGCAACAATTATAGGTATAATTAATCAACACATATGCCTAGCCAAACAATTGAACAGGGTTAATGTTGGTTAGGAACTGCAGATGGGTGGCGTATCACTTTCTTCAAGAACTGTATAAATCAAGAACTATAGTATAGGATCTTAATTCTTGATCTATAAATAACATTGTATAAATCCAAAACTTTTGGATCTTGCAACAGGTTGGGCTGTTGGATTGCATATGCTTTTCATGACCTCAATTCTGCAACATCCTTGATATTGCAGCGTAGCAAAGAGTGAAGCAGCGGCCATGCGGGTACATCCGGGGCTACACTCTGAAATAGTGGTTTCTCGAAACAGGGGTACCGCTAAATCACAGTATTAATCATTTATAGTCAAACCATTGATTTTGGGGCGCTTGAGAAACCAGCCAGGGGAATCATCATCAGGCTGGGGAATCATCATTTTTGTAGCTTTCGTTTCGGTTCATGCTGTCGTAGCTCCGTTGGCAATGCTGCCGGTGAGCCAATGAGCTGACAGGGTCAATGGCTTCATAGGATGACGGCAAGGTCACTATATACTACTCTCTGAGAACCTGGAAGTGTTTGGAATTTCAAGTCACTCAATAGGCAAAAGATCGCCAAATTTTAGTGACTTTCTTCCGAAAAAACCAGTTTAGGCTATGCCAGATGCTATAGCTTGGACTGATTCTGCGATTCTTTGTTGCAATTCGTGGTCATCAACCATGGTCAGGGATGGGGATCGATCGCAACCATGAATCAACGGTGCCAAACCTCAACCGGTGGTCTGTGCTGTCGTCAGTGACCAGTGGCCGGCCTCAGCTTGAGCGTAAGCTGGTTCATGCGGGGGATGCCGCCGACATTGTGGTGGACCTCACTGAGCTGCCACAGACCAAGCTCCAGTGGTTGCGTATTTCTGAACCAATTTCTAGTCCTGCATAGCAGAACGGTGGCGCTGCTCATGTTCCGAGAGTAGCACTTCTTTCAGTGGAAAATTCATCAAAGAGCATCAGTTTGAGTGCGAAATCCAACAATAAGAAACAGAGATGGTGACTGCTCATTTACCAAAACTGTTCAAAAATCAGGGTTACCATGATTCTCGATTCTCACTATCAACAGTCATCAACCATGATTTGCTACCTTCATTAACAACCATGAACATTGTCAAGCATTCTCAGCTTTTCATTCCCAATATCAATGATCAAACAATCTCAACACTATCAATCTCGACCATCATTACAGCTAGTTCAAAGCACCATCAACCACCATCATTCACTACTCTTCACCATGAACCTTCAAATTGACCATCCACTATGAACCATTGAAAACGGTTATGAGCCAGTATTAACCATTCATTATTGACCGTTGTGAATCTCACCCATGGCGTATCATTCACCAACATCATTCACCACACATGAATTATTGATGTATCATTGTTATCTCACTCATGATGTAGCATTGATCATGATTCTCACCCATTATTCTGCGTTTTAACCAGCAATGAAACACCATCATGAAGCAGCGCTATTTACCACTCTTAATCACCATGAACCAGCATAATTCACCACTCTGAATCGTTTCAAACCCCCATTGTCCACCACTCAAAACCGTAACCATCAAATTGACGATCAAATTAACGATCAAATTAATGATCAAATTAGCCACCAAATTCACCCTCCGATGTATCATTCACCACCAGTATTCGCCACCACCATTCACCACCCGATTTTTCACCCATGATTCCGTGACACCCTTCGCTGGTGCCATGTCGGAGTCGCTTCCGGACCCCGGAATTCCGGCGACTAACGATGGCAGCGGCGTGGAAGAATCCGGCAAGGCGTGTGCTTTTGCGGCGCGTTGAAGGAAAGGAGGCTGGTTCTGGTGGTTTTATAGAGGTTTTGAAAGGATTATAACTATTCACAATGGCAAACAATAAGGATACTAAGCAACAGTGATGGTGAAACTCCTACTGGTTGGTGGTGGGATTGACATTTTTGATTTACCCTAGTAATTATTAAGAAACCGTTGGTTGACAAGCACATTTTTCATAGGGGTGGTTCAACCACCAACCAGTGATGAATGGTGAAGGATCATTGATGGCAGTTGATGGTCAATTTGGTATAATTTGATGACTGTCAATCATCGTGAATTGACGGTTGAGTGGTGGTGAATGATTGTGGATAATCAATCATGATGAATAATCATAATGGTCAACCATGGTTTAGAACGGACAATGATGGTGAACAATGATTGCCGAAAGTGAAAATGGTCAATCATTGACCATCATTGTTGACCATCACTATTGCACCATCACGATTACGATCATTCACCATCATGCACCAGCATCATTTACCACCATTATGAATCACCATCATCAACCACCATTCTTAACCGCCGCTCTTAACCACCATTATTAACCACCATTATTAATCGCCATCATCAACCACCACTATTAACCCCCATCATCAATCACCATCATTACCCGTGACCAGACGGTATTCATCATGCATCATCCAGAATCATGCTGCCTGGATGGCTTATACCCACTTAGGTTTTTAGTGAATTTTGGGATATGATTGATTTACCATATACCCTCTGGTAAACTAACGTGGCAATGGAAAATCCCCTATTTTGTTGGGGTTTCCCCAGGGAAATCATCGATTTATGGGGAGGATTTTCCAGCCAGCCATGTTAGTTCACCAGAGGGTAACCACTAAAAATACACATTTTACCATATAACCACTAAAAACCTAACTATAACCGCTATATAACCACTAAAAAAATCGATTTTTAGCCAGGGATCTAGGGATCAGCCACCAAGCTGCTCTTCCCCAGGCCATCCGGAAATATCTGGACGATCTGCGGCTGGAAGTGGAACAGTTGGAGGCACCAACCTGTCAGCGACCGCTGTCATATGCCAGGTGGTTATCGTAGGTTAATGATGGTTGATAACATGGTTGATAATGGTGGTTAATGATAGGTTAATACTAGGTTTGTGATAGGTTAATTAATCATGATTCATATTGGTTAATGATGGTTACTGTATGTAATTGTAGGGGAAATCACCAACTATAGTGGTTAACTTTTTTTTTTCTTTTTTTTTTTTTTCGGTGTGTCAGATTCATATTCATCATTTTAATGTTTGAGGTTGACAAGTATTTTGGATAGACAATGTTTGGGTGTATCCATCACAAGTTTCTTTGGGGCTTTGATCCAAGCTTTGACACGAAGAATCTGATGTTGAGGTCGTGCTGGTGTGCCGATGGATGACGCCCTGACCGCGCCCTTAGCCACTGGGCTAAGCCCCGCTAAGAACGCTCACAGGTGAAGGGCGCATCAGTGCTTTACCCCGCAAAAACGCATGTCCCATGAGCTGTAGGTCACCAGTATATGGGCGTTTCTCAAGCCATAGGGGTACCCCCATCATGGTTGGTTTACTGCTATAGATGATTGATATTGGATGATTTAGGGGTGCGCACCTCTATTTTGAGACACCGCAATGGATCGAAGTGTAGATGCCAAAACCTAATCCGATAGGCAGTTTGCAGATGTTAGCAGCAGTATATGTACACATGTTGAACAGTCGAGATATTTGGGCAGTCTTCTAAGCAAAACTACAAGCACAGCTGTTGAAATTAGCGGCAGGATTGCGTCAGCTATGGAAGCGGTGACTTCTATTAAACAATTTTGGACTTGCAATTGCCCAATGCAATGGAAACTTGCTGTGTATGATGCCATAGTGTGTTCTAGACTAACTTATGGGCTTGAAACACTTCAGCTGAACATATCGCATTTGAAACGACTTGACGCTTTCCAACAAAAAGGATAAAGGCGGATTTTGAACATCCCGCCAGCTTTCATTAACAGACAGTGGACGAATGCTAAAGTGCTCAAAGAAGCTTCTAAGTGCCGTCAGCAGCTGTCTGTTAGTGAGATCTTGCACAAGAGGAAATTGAAATTACTTGGTCACCTGCTCAGGGCAGATCGAAGTGACCCTATGAGGATTTTGATTCTTACTAAAGAAAACGTTTTAGCTACCCCTGCTTATCGACGTCCGGGCCGTCCCAGAAACAATTGGGCGTTTTTAGCTCTTAGATCTGCTTGGGATAGTTTCGGCCGGGATACAGCAGAATTCAAAGCTAGCAATGACCAAATCAATTTTCTCTACAGCCAAGCAATCCAACGGACTGGAGTCTTCTTTTAAGGCCTTGCCTTTCGTTTCTATTTCGTTGTTAACTCGATCTCTGTTTCACTAATTTTTGCGACGGCAGACTTGATATTGTTTGGCTTGAGATTTACATGTCTCCTCCATCTGTTCACGCGTGCCGACGACACAGACAGTGTTGATGGCATTAGAAGAAGAAGAAGATATGTACACATGTGACCATTTGTTTTCCTACTTTTTAGGATGTATGACTGGCAGTAGCCGCCTGGCATGGATATGTCGTTTCTTCACCCATCTCTGGTGCTGCGCCAGGAAGGGTTGGTTTCTGGAACGATCCACGATGTGGATATGGTTTTGCGACCTGGTTTGGTCGCTGGGTTTATTCGATCCAGGAGTAACGCCTATTTACCAGCCGATTTTTGAGGGGATGCCAGGGGTGACTTTTCGTTGACATCAGTAAGGGCGGATCCTAAGGGCTGTCCGATCCAAATCTTGGTGTCTCTTTGTCCCGTGTCTCACATCGCCTAGATGTGACTAAAGCCCTTGGATGGGTGTTACGCGGTTTTGCCGCATGCCCGTAGTCAAACCCTGTGCCCCAGCTGTTCACATCCTTTTCCTTTCCTTTGCACATACTGTGCAAATCCTGCACTAAATGATTGTTAACATCCCGTAAATGACCCAGCTAGTTCAACTGATGGGATGTTCACCTGTCCCTTTTTCGGTGGGCTAATGTTGAACCATACCCCTGTGGGTGTTTCTACAATAGGGTTACCCCCCAAATCATCTAACATTAATCACTCTTCTTCTTGCGAATCCGGCGACAACCCAGCGAAAACAAAATGGCGACCGGTCTGTTCCCAGCAGACGGGGTCACCTGAAGCAACAGATGACAGTGGATAACCAGGGCCCGATGAAGTTCAGCCGGTGACCCCTCCATTGCTGCGGCGACCCGCCGTGTTCGCTAATAGGGATCCCCTAAAACGCCTTCTAACCATTGTGGATGCTTGGTTCATGACAGGGATGAACCCCATTGACTAACATTGCCTATTATTAAGGTTACCTACTACTGTTGATATGATCATTACCAATCGATGGTTATAACCTATCAATATTGATAAGGGATTATGACCTATTAATGGGGTTAGTACCCACTATTGTGGATGATTATCACCCCATTAAGCTTGAACACAACCACCATGCGACCATGGTAGACCCAGCCTGGGACGCCTCCACCGTGCCAGGCCACCGTGAAGGAGTTGCAACAGCAGGCACGGTGACTCTTGGGGCTTCCCTGGCAGGGAAAGATATGGAAAGAGCTCCTGGGTGTGTTTCAATCCGTAGGTTAGCTACGCTTGATAATGGTTATTTGATGGTTGATAATGGTTAATAGCAGGTTAATGATGGTCAATCATGGTTAATAGAAGGTTAGTGATGGTGTATAATCGTTAATAAAAGGTTAATGATGGTATATGAAAGGCTAATCATGGCTGACAATAGAGGAACATCACCAACAACAGTGATCATACAAAGAACTACTATATTTGGGGTTTCTCAAGCCATAGGGAAGCCTCCAAAATGGTTGGTTCAGTACCATATTGGATTTGTAGGGGAAATCACCAACAACAATGGTGAAACAACTAGTATATGGGGATTTCTGAAGCCATTGGGAACCCTAAAGTTAATCGTTGGTTTGTTACTATAAGTGATTGATATTGGATGATTTTGGGGGTAGCCCTATGACTTGAGAAACCACCATATGGGGAGCTGGGTCAATATTAAGCATTCAGGAAAGGGGTAGGTGAACATCCACAGAATGGGGCCGGGGGGGTGAGTTCACCTATCCTAAGCATGGAGTTATGTCCCAGCACCCTAGCTGCACATCCAACTATCAGTTGTTGGGACCCTCCAAATCATCCAATTCTCAACAACTGGCCATTAGCAATTGTAGTTGAAGAAAGAGTTGTTTACTAACCAAGTTGACTGTTTAAACTGTCGTTTATTAACCATGTTTTAAGTAATAGACATGGTGTAGATAATGACTAATAGTTATGTTATGTTATATTAACCAAGTAAACTGTTTAACGGTTCATAAACCATGATGGTTTGACCATTTACATTACGCAATAAACCATGTTGATGGTTCCCAGCTGTATAGCTCATGTTTTTCTTCACTTTTTACGGGTTCTTTAACTATCCAACTGGTGAACCATTCAACTACCTATAGTATGACAAAGGCTATATATAGATATATACTATGAAGCTATATATGTGAATAGATTCAACTATAGCTATGATTACCATTACCTATGGTATTATAAAGCTATTCAATAGATACCATCAAGCTATGTGAATACATTCAACTACCAGGCATGAGCCATCCATATCTTCCCGAGTCCAACGGTTCTTGGTCCCTGTTCTCGTTGCCTGGATCGGCCTCGCTAGGCCTTACCTCAGCGCTCTGTACCGGGTCAGCCCAGCTCTGCTTCCATCAATGTAGCTGGGCTGCGAAAGTCAGGGGAAACATGGCGAGCTGGGTCAAGGCTTTAACCGACCAACAACCATGGTTAACTAGCTGGTTAATGGCTAATAATAGGGGATAATGATAATAAGTAACAATAGTTAATGTTTAATAGTGGGTTAATATGGATGATTAGGGGGTAACAACCAACCAGACTAGGGAATAGACCAGCTATACATGGCTATGGGTCAAGGCTTGAAGCAACCAACTGATGGGGGATAAGTTCACCAACAAGTTCATAGGGAGAACTATGGTTGATGATGGGGAACCAGGGGTAAAGGGTTTTGACCCATAGCCACATGATGGAAACATGACGGAAGTTGCGTAAATGCCATAGATGTATGGCTAAGGTGATCGGACATTGACACATTCACATGGATGTATATCCTTGGATATGTATTTATATATATATATATGTTTATGCCTATATAGATACTATAGATGTATATGAAAAAAAGCTGCACATGCATGAACAGGTATGATCTCATTGTTGGGAATCATCCTCTTTCGTGGTAGTCATCACCAACTTCGGCCAAGGGAAGATTAGTAGGTGTCTCGAACTAATCACGGGTATCTCTTGCTGAAGTAGACCACTCTTGATAGATTTTGTTGGGTACCTTTTCGAACAAAATTCACCTGTATGTGAGTGCTGTAACGACTGACGCATATGTATACATTCGGGGGTGAAGCCATTGAAAAGAGAATAGCTTGCCACTGGAAGGTTTTTTCCCCCACAGCAAGACCTTGCTGTGGGGTCTTTAGCCCAGATTAGCTTCGGTGCGATCCGGTGCAGCTTCAAACACCAGGTTCCGAACAAGGTTCCGGAGAGTTCCAGTGCAGATGCATGGTGAGGTTCCGGAAGGTTCCGGCCAAGTGTTCTGGTGCAGAGGCATGCTAAGGTTCTGGAGGGTTCGGGTGCAGATAGCTGATAAGGTTCCGGAGAATTCTGGTGCAGATAGCTGGTGAGGTTCCGGAGGGAGATATGTGGTGAAGCTCCGGAGGGTTCGAGCGCAGATACCTGGTGAGGTTCGGAGGGTTCCGGGCAGAAATTTGGGGAGGTTGCGGAGGGTTCCGGTCCAGATACCTAGTGAATTTCCGAAAGTTTCGGCGCAGCTAGCTGATGAGGTTCCGGAGGGTTCTGTGCAGAAACCTGGCGAGGTTCCGGAAGGTCCCGGTGCAGATATGTTGTGAGATTCCAGAGGGTTCCGGCGCAAATACCGGGTGAGATTCCCAAAGGTTCTGGTGCAGATACTTGATGAGGTACAGATACCTGTCATGCTGTTGGGGATAGCACTTGAGTTTACCCAAAGCGCACGATTTTGATTACCAAAATCACGTTGGTCCTTCGCAATCATCCGTCCAAACCAAGAAGCTAATTCAAGTTGCGTAAAGTCACTGCTCCAGAAAATCCAACCTGGGTTGCACATGTACAATTGGTTCGTTGCAGCGTTCTCTATGATCAGACCATACTCTGGGCACCGTGGGGTTCCAACCATCATTCTTTCCTTACCAACCATCAGCCAATCATTGTGATGAACCATTCCTGACTCACTTATGATTGTTGGCTGCTGAATTGTGATAATGGCTTTAGTTACTATTAGCTAAACATCATTAACCAACCCATCCTTATGGTCTTGGTTATGATTGGATGTCACCGATTATTGGTCGATACGAAGCAGCCAATAGCAACGAAACCTCTCTTGATGAACTCATCTATGAAGAGTGGGGTTCTTGGTCACTGGCACTGAGGTTGGTGGCGATACGGGTTTTGTCCTGAGCAGTGCCTTGTGCTGGGTACAGACTGGGGGCTGGTGAGATTCATTGGTTTACAACCCACCGAAATATAGCAAATAAACCACAATGGGCTAGTTAAGAATAGGGTTAGCTATGGTTGATAATGCTTGAGCATAGGGGAAAATTACCAACAACAATGGTTAAGCAATTACTATATGGTTCTTTCTCAAGCGACAGGAAGCCCAAAAGTCATGGTTGGTTTACTACCTGTAACTGGCTAATAAAGGATGATATCTGGGGGTACCCCGGTTTTGAGAAACCACCACATCAATCATATGTGCTACTTTGCCTCCTTATAGCCAGACTTCTCTAGGAGGTACCATTCTGAAACGTTTGTCAATTCCAGATTCCAACGTCACAAACCGCCAGCAGTTTATCTACAGCTGGCAATTTACCTTCACATATCGGTGGTTCGTGAATGGAATCTCTGAATCATTGACCACAACAGCAATGATGATTCTTTTTCAGCCAGACAAAATGGATGGTCTCTGGCTGAAACTGAGCATTAAAAACGATTTTTTCAGCCATGAAGGCGCCGTTTTTTTTTTTCTGTGACGAAACTCTGCGACGTTTTTCATTTGGGACGGTTGGGTTTTCTGTGCCCTCCGGCACCAGCATGCACCGTGTCAGGTGATCAGTTCGAAGCCTTCCCCAAATCGTTGTTGTGCCGTGGTGGCACGGAAGGGTTCACGGCCAGTGCTGCCGGTGCTCTGTTAAGGGAGGGTGGGTTGAGTGGTTTTCAGGTGATTTTTGTGTGGTTTTATATAGTTTTAACAAGGCTTTGGTGTGGCATTAATGTGGTTTTACAGTCTTTAGTGAGAATCTTTAGTGACTTTGGTGATGCAAAGCCGTGGGTTGGGATGGCCATTATTTTGATGAGCTTTTGTGGCTTGTGGCTCGAGGCAGAGGCAGAGACTATGGAGCAACGGTTTCGTTGACTCTGATGTGTCAACATATTCATGTAATGTAATAGTCAGTGGTTGAATAGATGATATCAATAGACATGTACATCATTCAACACGCATGCCAAGGTTTCACAATAGTGCTGAAATAATGCACACAGAAACAAGTGCAAGATGCAAGCACTAGAGGTCACATATTTCATAAATTCCTGTATATAGCCAAAGGTTCAAAAGGACATCACTGAAATCGCTTGCGTTGCCGATGTGACGACATAGGTGATTTTCTATGCCATATAGTTTGTACACAATATGCATATATGTATATATATATATATATATATCCGTTTGCAGGCGGGTAGATGTATATTGGCATACGCATTTGATGCAGATTTCCAGATAGGAGCTTGCACAGCAAAGGAGACCACCAATCCCACCGAACTTTGGGACTCCAAAACCACCATCTTAAATTTCACCATCTTGGGCAGAGATTTGTCTTGTCTGGTTTCCAGGGCTCCCTTTCATAGGCATATTTTTTCTTGTAGATTTTCAATCCTCACCAAAAAGAATAATTGGCATGCCAAGAATGAGTGGTATCCCAAATTCTCTTGGCACTACCATTGAGTTTCATACGGGAATTGTTGATTGCACCAATGAGAACCCAGACTGTCAGACTACTCACTACTCTTGCATCCTGCACAAGCTGACGGTGGAACTCCCGTCATCTCAAGGAATTCTTTATGTACTGGTCGGTGGAGCAGCTTGCACTCCGTGGATCATGAGGGCCGCATCTTCTTGGACTTGGACTGAGGGGCGGAGATGCTGTTGGTTGCTCCAGTCAGTGGATGTGAAGGTAACAACACGGCTACACTTATGATGCGGATTGGTGTCTGTGTGTCCACATATAGATGTCTCTAGCAATCTCCACAGCATCCTGGGAGCTACTTCGGTTCACAACCTACCTGTGCAATTCCAGAAATCGGTACCGATCATTTGTCGCTACACATGGTTTAGGGAACCCCCTCAGACCTTGAGAACCAACCATGAAGCCCCTGCGAGAGAGGTATAAATCAGGTAGGTACCAGGAAAGGGTTAGACGTTACCAGGTATAAACATGTATAAACCAGATACATAATCAGTTCCAGTAAAATGATAGCATCATCAAAGTATCCACCATTAGAAGTAATCATTTCAATCATTGAACCAACCTCCATCCACTACCAACCGTGACTAACCAAAGTCTCACCAACCAGATCATGATTATTCATGATCAATCATCACTCAGCTAAGCATCGCTGTTTACCCTCCTGGAAAGTCCCTGTTAGCTTCCAGCAGCTTGACTCACCAAATCTTATCAGTTCATCATGAAAATACGAGCCACATGGGTGTTTCTCGAGTCATACGTGTACCCCCAAATGGCAGTGGGTCAAAACCCTGTACCCCTAGTTCCCCCATCATTAACCATTGTTTTCCTTGTTGTTGTTGTTGGTGGTTATCCCCCATTAGTTGGTTGGTTAATATTGACCCATGGCCATATTAGTCATGTATAGCAACAAACCAACCATCACTTGACAGGGGTTCCTAGTCGCTGGCTTCAGAACCCCCCAAATCAACCGTTGACCATACCAACTGGTTCGTTTAGCGACAAATCACCAGTATTGCGGAATCACCGTGTAATAACCAGTGCAATGAACCAATACATCTAGAAAAAAACAAATAAATCATAGGAGCTGCTGCTTGCGCGCAGGACCCTGCGCAGTTCCGCGCCATCCTCGACTGGGCCTTTGTGGGGTGGACCCAGTTGGAAAGGGCCTTGGCACTGCGCTATTGTTATCCATGGTTCTTCATCATTGTAGGTTTGATCATCCATGATTATCTATGATTATCTATGGTTATCTATGATTATCCATGGTTATCTATGGTCATTCAGGATTATCCATGATTTCCATGATTATCTATGATTGTCCATGATTATCTATGATTATGCACGATCATTAACTACTGGATTCATTATATCTGTTCATGAGTATTGGTTGAGAAGCTGGTGATCTACGCTTATACCTATTCATTCTAGGGCAATTCTGATTATACTTGATTATCCGTGAGTACAACTATCCCATGATATCCCATGACGATGATTGTCCAAATGATTTTAAGTTGAACTACTAATTTTAGATGATGTAATGATATAACAACGTGATGATCATGGGATATAGCCAGGGCTTGCTTCATATGACATGTTGATCGCTTGATATGCTGATCTAGTTATGATCATTTGACTGGTTTATAATGGGAGGATTTGCTAAGCAGCTCAAATGGGGGAGAATGTATACTTAAGAACAACCCACAAACTGGAGGCATCGGCAATAGGAATATGAACTGAACATAGATCAGGTCAGAAACTGGTGAAAATGAGGTCAGAAATCTATTTATCGATGCCCCAACCCCTCCGGAAACTGCGGTCAGAAACCAAGAATTTGTTGGTGCAGTATTTATAGATTTCTGAGCAGAAACCATCTTACATTATATGGGGGTGTCTCAAAATAGAGGACCCCAAAAATGGTTGGTTTATTACAGTACTATCGATGGTTCACAATGGATGATTTGGGGGTACCTCTATGGCTTGAGAAACCAACATATGTTTGTAGTACACCATGATTTACAGATGTCATGAGTAGCTGTGAGGTGTACAAACACGGAGCCCCATGGGAGCCTTTGAGTCAACTTGCTTGCGAAGCCGAGGCTTGTGGCGGATCCTTCCGAAACAACCCATGTCAAGGGGACCCAATAGCAAACCAATAAGGCACACCGAAGCATGTTGGAATGAAATCGGTATAACTTATAATCATCAGAAAAACATAAACTCATGTGTTAGAACATGTTAGAAAACTGAGAAAACATAAAATCATATCATCCGTTCTGGCAAACCATACTCATCCTCGCCATTCCATATCGACCTATCACCATAGACCATGACGATGGGTCAACACAATACTCAGCCACACCATTATCATCAAACGAATTATTGTCAATACACATGAGTACCAACCAATACCACTTAATTGAGACACTCAGCATAGTACTGCCAAGCAGTCTTTGGCATGTGTTATTCAGTTTGTTCGTAGCATCATTTTCCATGGCTGATAGTCCAAGCTCGACTTCACCGCCACTTCACCACCAGTGTCATCAACTGACCTCACTGAACCAACCAAGTCAGCCAACTCAACCAACTCAACCGAACCAACCCACTGACCCACCAGCACCAGCGCCACCAGCGCGCCCCCCGGGGATGGCCGGATCCACGGTCGTTGCGGCGTAGCCGCAGGAGAACGCGGAGCGCTCCGAGCGGCCGCGGGTCGTGGAAGCCATGGAGCCGCACACCTGGGGCCTGGAGCGACGCGCGAGCGCCGCGCCGCCGGGGAAGGTGATGAAGTTCAGAGGGTGGATGGTGGTTGGTGATGAGGGTTATATAATGATTAATAGTGATTTATAGTGATGGTGATGGTTAATGATATGTCCAATGATGGTGTTATAGTTATATGGTTCATGATTAATCATGATGAATGGTGATTGATAGTGATTGATATGGATTGATAGGGATTGATAGGGATTGATATGGATTGATAGGGATTGACAGGGATTGATAGGGATTTCATAGGGTGGATGGTGAAACTTATTGGTTTATAGTGATTAATAGTGATTTGTTGATTAATAAAACTTATTCTAGTGATTATAGTGATTATAGTGATTATAGTTATATTGAAATTTATTGGATTTATTGATTAAGAATGATTGTAAGTAGTTGATTCATGGTGATGGTGGTGGTTGGTGATGAGGGTTGTATAATGGCATATAATGGCGAGCTGGGTCAATATTAACAATAATGGGGGATAATAACCAACCATTCTATAGGGAAAGCAATGGCTAATGATGGGGAAATATGGATACAGGGTTTTGACCCACAGCCAGATAATGGCAAATGATTTAGTGGTTCATGAGTAATAGTGATTGATAGTGATTGATACTGACTAATAGTGATTGATAGGGATTTCATAGGGTGGATGGTGAAATTTATTGATTAATAGTGATTGATGGTATAGTAATTTCATAGGAATGATAGTGGATTGTAGCTATAACATTAACCATATTCATAGGGTGAATGATCATGGGTGATTATGATTAATGATGTGACTGGTGAATAGTGATGGCCTTGCAGCAAGTTCTCCTAGTGTATGTTGCAAATGATTTTGCCCCATCATGGCTGTTCTGATGTGATCATTATCATTTGCTATATTGAGGTTGGAGTGATTTGATTTAATGTTGCTTAGCCATGGTTGTTCATTGATGTTGTGTGCCCATTAGGGTGGTTTCTTATAGGCCAATTATCAATTTTTGTATTGACTCTACTATTGCAATATTCTATCAATGCCCCACGTTCATGCGACCCTGCCATTTGTTGTCATGTATATCATCTTACTGGTTGGTGGGTTTGAAGTTTGAACGTTTTTAACTTTCCAACATATTTGGGATAGTTGATTGTGATTTGTTTCAGACACGTTGAACGACCAACCAGCTTACTACATGCCTTTCGCCGTGTTTGAAGGGGCACCCCTGGGCTCACTGGCCTGAGCTCTGGCCGAAGCCCACAACAAGCTCCTCATAGAACTTCCCTCCTTGCCCGCTTGAATTCTTTTCTCCTTACTATTGGCATTTCACTCTAGTCGAACTTAAAGCTTTCTCCCTTATCAGTATGATCAAGTGGTAGAATACCACTCAACGACTTCATGCGATCCTTCTGGTTGCTGAAGACAGAGAATTGTTCAAACACTTGACCCCGAAAATGAAATAAGAACCAAGAATTGTGAGTTCACCCTCTCGGGTTGCTGCTGCATACATGTAGCTCAAACCGGGCCGCACATCGCTTGGGAAATACAGTAGAGTTTGTTTTTGAAATCCATTTACAAACACGCATACAATATGTTGCCACTATATCACACGCACACACAATCTTAGTGGCATTGTGGCCATATATATATATATATGTATGTATATACGCATACATTTACACACACACACACTTACAGTGTGTAGTATGACATATGTGCGTGTATTGTAAAGACCTTCGTATGCCTACATGTGACATGTATTTAAAGATACATGTACATATTTACAATGTATAGATCTACACATACACATACACACACATGGATGGCATGTACATATACATCTGCAAATGTCTATACGTATCAAATTGTATATGCTCGTGATTGCACAGACATGCATATATGTAAGCAAAGGCACATACAGACCTAAATCGATAAAGAAATAAATATGTTTGTATGTGTTTATCTACCTACTTACCTACTTACCTATCTACCTACCTACCTATCTACCTACCCATCTACCTATCTATCTATCTATCTATCTATCTATCTATCTATCTATCTATCTAAATGTACAAGTACATCTACCTAGACATCTCCATAGGTCTCACTACAAGCGCCGTGCGACGTCCAGGACCTGTTGATCCGATTCCTGGGACTGGCGGAGCATCCCGCGGTGGAGCCCAAGGCGCAACTGGGGCGGTGATCCCATGGGGACCCGAGGTCACGGGGACCTCGTTAAGGGGTTATGGTACCCATGCTACTGGTAGTTGGTTATAGGAGGTTATATATACAATGCTAATGCTTCATCATGGTTCTAGGTGATTATAGTTCAGCATGGTAGGAGCTTATTAGTTCAGCTCGTTGGTCTAAACTGATAGGTTGGTTAGTCAAGGGGCCTGTCATGCGCCTCAACTGTTGGGTTTGTCACCGACCTATGAATGTTGGTTGATGATGGTTATGGGCCCACAGCAGTGAGTACCTCCTGTCCCGCATAGGGTCCACCTATAGTCTTGGCGAACCCTTGTCGTTGTTGCTTGTTATGTCATCGATGCTTGATGACTTTTAGACGACATTCAGATTTACCATCAGTTTATGGATAAAGCTGAACATTTGTTGGTGTACAGTTTAATTGTGTATGACTAGTGGATGATGATTATCAATTTCTATCAACAGTGTAAACACACAACCCACATGCCACTTTCCGCGAATGGGGCCAAACAGCACCGGCGCCCGAAATGGCCTGGATTTGTTCGCAACGGTGACCTCCCAGTCCACAGGACAGTGATGAATGCTGCTGGTTGTATCCGAAAATTCTTGTGGCGCACGGGTCGCCAGCAACACAGCAACAATGCTAGCAGTTCGACATTTCCTGGTGGTTGACAACTTCTCCCATCCGGGAGCAGTTAGCACAGCTTGTCACCACCATGGCTGTCGCCCAGCGACCACCAGCAGCTTGCGGAGGTGAAGATCGACCCAGAAGATGGCACTGTGTGCACCTACCCGGAGCTCCTGGGACAGTCGTTGTGATTCGTTCAAGGCTAAGGAGGGTGACCCTGCCTTGGTATGTGACGCTTGGGATGCTGGGATACTCTATGATACTCATACATTGTGATGAAATCCATGGATCCCTTCCCTTCACAACATATCCAAGTTCGAGAGACACATGACGAACAGAAAGTGTTTTTCACCAGAGATGACCAGTATTGACAGGGGTTTGCTCCAAGGGTCCCGCAAGTCGATTCTTGTGGTTGAGGTGATCGTTTCTGGTTCCCGTTCAATCGGGTCTGGAGAATCGGTAGATTCCCATCATCAAACAGCTTTGGAACCAGTCCAGGGAAGGGGCTGGACCATGGCCCATCTTTCTGATTTAAGTCAATTCACTGAGGTGAGTTCCAACCCCAGCAATAACCAAGGCCCCCACCAACTTCAGCTTCAGCCCTGGGATTTGGTTGATTCTCCAAGGATCTTGTGCAAATACAGCAAGGACTGTGCGGAGCTTGTTGCAAGCTAGGGCCAAGGGGTGCCAAGATGGCACTCAGCCCAGGTGGCCTGTTTGGAAACGACCATGATATAACATAATTTTCTAGGGAGATTATAGTGAGCCGCCCCAAAATTGGTTATGAACTTGGGCCTGGGAACATTTGTGCGACCATCGTTTTCACATCCACATGACCACGAGCCTCAGCAGG
>VSDK01006891.1:7450-31219 GCA_009767595.1 Symbiodinium kawagutii | reverse complement strand
GCAAATCCCCATGTTTGGGCGTGTCCAACAGGTACCCGCCCAGCAATGCAGCACTGCCAAACGTAACCTACAGGAACCATTAAAAAAAGAAGTAGTCTGCAACCAAGCCCTTGGCAAAGGACAATTCAAAGCCATCCCTCCTCCACAGCAAATCCGTGAAAAAAAACAATAAATCTCCAACCAAACATTGGCAAAGGACAAGTCAAACACCCCTTCGCCGCAGCAAATCCCCGTGTTGGGGCGTATACAACAAGCGCCGGCTCAGAAATGCACCACTGCCAAACGAAGTTTCATGAAACAGACAAAATCAAAAATCATATTGTTTTGGTTCTCCTCTGGCGCGCTCCCCCGCTGAGATGCTGGGGTCGGCGGATATTCTTTCCATATATAGATTCATATATACATATGTCTATATATATATATATATATACAATGTTTTTACATTTGTGTGCACAAGTGCATGTACATCTTACACGTGCTGATGTGTTCACCGATCTGCCGAGGCAGGGTCCACAGCACATGGATCCGTCCCTTGGACCTGTCGGGGGTGGTGTGCTCTCCGAGAATCGGTGGGTTCCAAGTGGTTGGTTAGCCCCAAAAACGAGTTGGTCATGAAAGGTGACCTATGTAAGCTGTGACCAGTTGGTCATAACATGTTAGAATTGCTTATAAGTACTTTAAAAAAGAACGATGACTAATTTGCTTTACATTTCAACTGCGGAAAAGTAACACTCCTCTGTTTTTGGATGGTTTGGAGGTAGATCGTCCGAAGAAAGTGCTTGCAACTAGTCGCCCGACTTGCGTTGCGATTCTTCCTTGTTTGCAACCTTGTCTTGCATTCGTTTGGTCATTGCTTATGCGTGAACTATTGGCATCTTGAAAAGCCCAGCAGCGTGGTAATTCCGGAAAAGTAGGGGTGCAACTGATCAAAGCAAGGTATGTCAGTATGGAATGAGAGTCAAAGTTTCATGTCTTCCATGGTAAAGCGATCATTCGGGGGGCTTGTTTGGGGTTTTGCCGGTATCCCCTTCGTGGACACTCGAACGCACGGAGAATCCGAATGGGAAGCAAGAACAGGGGCATGATAGCAGCAAGAAAATGGGAACCGGCATCCAGTTCGAAGGGCAGTGGTGGGGATACAAACAGCCACAAACCAAACCTGGTCGGCAGTGCCACCCAGCTGGTGCAGCCCAGGCTTTCCACTTTGCTGGCGGAGCATATCCGAGCGATTCAGGTGCGCCACTGGGATGATGGTCCCACGGCTAGGCGGCTCAGAGCCTGGACCCAACTGTAGCGCTGGGAAGTCGATGTCATCTACGTGGGTCCATAACTCAAGTGATGTCTATTTTGGTACGGCAGGCAGCAAGTATTGGGTGGGCGGGCCCCATCCCGAGATGGTTGACTTTCGCCGCTCACCCGCTTGACGGTCCATCATCGGCTTATCCTGCTGGATGTTGCTGCCCACCGTTTGGTGGATGGATTGCCGTGAGTACCCTCTGGTCATTGAACATCCATGGCTCGCGACGTGCGGGCAGGACTCGGTTTTTTTCGCTGGTGCGTCCAGCTATGAAGGGTGCCATGGCATCAGCATCCAAGTTCGGATGGTTCACTCGCTGGGGTCATGGTTCGGACCCAGCTTCACCTTCCTTCCCAGGTCTCAACTCTGGCATTGCTGGTGCTCAGAAACTGAGAGTATCATTAGTCATTAGGGGTAACCCCGAGTCAAGTTATGGCAGGTATGCCAGAGCTAGAAGATGCTAGAAGTACAGCATGGCACCGAAAAGATTGTTGCAAATTCATAGCAGAATTGTTCGGCATTCTCCTGCTCTTATTCAACCAGAATAATCAATGAATCAGTCATTGTCAACCGCTAATTTTGCCGTCATTATCAACCAAATTTGTGAACGATGACCAGGACCTGGATTTTTTGACCATCGAGCATCATCACCAATTGGGGATAGGTGCCGAGCTGACAGCATTTTCCGTAAATTGTATGATCTTTGAAGGACAGGAATAAGACCTTGAACTTGTCCACTTTCGTTTGGACTGTCATAGGTTTGGGTATATCCATGCATATCCCACTGAGTTTGATTGATGGGAAAAATCTATGGGAAGGAAAGCCAACTGTTTTTACCATGAGAGCAGGGTTTCCAACGCCAATTTTCGAGAAAAAGATCCGGGAATCCATGGTGATGTCCCCAACAACTGATGGACCATTTGGGTGTTTCTCAAAAATGTGGGGACCCCCAGCTTTCATCCAGTTTATCAACCTGTGGTAAGAGACCAAGCATGACTTTCCCTGTTATGAGAAACCACCAGTGTTCATCATTTCTTACCTACTACCGTTCCCAATCATTAAGCATTTTTTTCCATATGAAATTGTTGGTGATTCTCCCCCTTTAATTGGTTGATCAATATTGACCCATAGCCATATGTCGCTGGTATATCCCCTTTTAGTGTTGGATTTTGTTCCCTTTTATCTCCTATTATCAAGCATAAACCATTGGCTGGTTGATTAATATTGACCCATACCCATATAGTTGGTATATCCACTAGTATTGTTGGTGAACTTATCCCCTAGTATCAACCATTAACAGGGGTAGTACCAACTATTATCAACTATCAATTATCAACCTGATTTATTTCCTATTATTAAGTGTTCTTGACATATTTCCTATTATTGACTATTATTTACTTATTTCCTATCATCAACTATTATTAACCACTAACCATGTACCCTATAACCAGGGGTAGCAGGTAAGACACCACCTGGCTGTTGGATCCCAACCGATCGTTGGATGCCAGGATGAAGGATCCGAGCTGAGACAGCGGAAAGCAGCCGCGCAGGCGCGCCTGGTGATGTGACCATCTGCAGAGACATCGCCGATGGGACCAGCTGGCTATGGGTCAATATTAGCCAACCAACCAACCAACCAACCAACCAACCAACCAACCAACCAACCAACCAACCAACCAACCAACCAACCAATGGTTAACTAGCTGATTAATGGTTGATAATAGGGGATAACAACCAACAATATCAGGGGATATACCAACTATATATGGCTATGGGTCAAGCAGTTAACCAACCAATGACTCATAGGGGATAATGACCAACAAAACTATGTTGGGAAAACAGCCTGGTGAATGATAGGGAAACCAGGGGTACGGGGTGAACTGACCCACAGCCATCTGGTTCTTGGGACCGTCTGATTGTTGGGATGATGAGAATCTGGCTGTTGGGATGAGGAGGAATCCGTTCGGACATCCGTTCGGATCTGACAATTTTGGCTGCTGGGATGAAAAGATTGAACAAGATTGCAGTTCATCCCTCACTAAGAGTTATGAGTCGCCATCCGTCACAGTAGCAGCTGATTGGCGGTCGACATCATGATCACACCATTGACAATGAACTGATCACTTGAGGATACTCTTTTACCTACTTGAAAGACGCCATGGAACACTCCGGTTTCTCCAGTGCTGAAGCATTTTGTTTGTCCAAACATTCTCCGCCATCTTTGGCCATTACTAAAAAGATCATCGACTATAGGTCATCAACCATCATGATATACCAATCAATAGTCATTTTGATAGTTATTGATCAACTGTAAATTATGTTGCCGGCTGCTGGTAGGGAGGGAGCTAAAGAGCCATGGGTACCCATATTATACCCATTTAAAGGAGGAGCAGAAGTGTTCCAACCAAATGGTAGGATATAGTTGATATAGTTATTAATAATCAACTATACCCATCACCAAGCAATACCATAGATTATTGTTAATCAACTATAAACTATAGATTACCATGGCTATAGTTGATAATCAAGTGATAGATTACCGTGGTTCCTATCATCATTATTAAAATAAAACTACCAAACACATCAACTATAGATAAATGATAGACTTATTAGTGATAAAGTCCCATTATTATTGTTAACCAACTATAGACATCTATAAACTATAGATTATCGCTGATCATCAAGCACCATGCGCACATCATGGATCACCACCTGAGCTGGTTCGTGAGGAAGAACTTGAGAGCTTGGACGCGGAGCGGATAGGTGTCTCGGGCAAGCGGATAGGAGAGCTGAAGGGCTGAGTTCATGGTTACATTCATGGACAATTAGTACTGAATGATCATTATCAAGATCAGTATTAAGAAAAATGATTGACCAGTTCAAAGATGATTAATGATCATGAATTGTTAATAATGATTCATGCTTATTTTCACGCGTCAAGTATTGACAGAAGCATTTAATGGTTGAAAATGGTCCTCATACTGATCAGTGATGGTTGACAAAGGTCAATGATGGTTCTATAGTGAGGTTTAATGAACAGCTGGTCAATGCTAAGAGATGTTTCAAGATATAAGCATGATCAACCATGACTTCTCCATCATGAAGCATCATTAAGTTCAAGGTTGACACATGTTTTGATAGTTCTGATAAGGGACAATGCTTGTTTATGATGGTTCATAATTCATCATGGTCAATAATCGTAGTAAATATGGCCAAGCATAGTTTACAATGCTTAATGACGTCCAATTATGTTCGTGATGGTTAATCCTGACGCATACCCTCCGGAAATCAACAAACTCGCTGGATGGCTCAGCTGGGTTGCATATCACCGCTGCTTTCTGACTCGCTGTTTCCTCGATTTCGAACAGCTTCATGCGGCTGGAACCCCTTCGTTTCTGAGGAAAACCGGCCTTGCTGCTGGGTGTCCGCATCTATGTAAGTTCAACATGGGATATATTGAACCATCGTTCGAGAGGTAGGCTTGGTGCATCAAGCTATCGTTCCAGCATGTTCATGCGATGTTATTGAACCGTGGTAAATGTTGAATATGTTGATTAGGTGCATCAAACCACTACGTGGTTGGGTGTAGAATTGGGTGAACGGCTGACACAAAGCTTGTTGATACGGGTGGGTCAGGCAACAATCCGGGACTCTGCAACACCTCTAAAAGCGTTGCCAATTGTGCTCACGGAGAGACGATGAAAACTGAAAGCAGTGCTATATTAGGCAGACATGCCCTTGGGATAAGTGCTATGTTGACAGAGGGTATATGATATTGATTGATATTGTAATATAAGGGCAATGTTGTCATTGAATATTGGCAATATGGTTATCGTAATACTGTCTATATTTTTCAGCATTCTGGGAAACAGATTCAATCATGTCTTCCGGATATCTGATAACTGGAGATCATGCTGTACTGGCGGTGATTATAGGCAAGTTTCTTCTGGGTACGCAGGCACCAAGGGAGCAATCAAGGCGACTTATTGACAGTTACGTATTAACAATGGCTATACGGCTATACCCCATGATGAATCATCAACAATACTTAACCAACTTATTAACAATGGTTAGCCCCACATGACGCATCATTGCAACAGCAGGGATGCAAAGTCGGGTTCACGAGAAGTAACTTGCCCCAGTGTTCCGCTGATGGAACTTCAACAAAGATCGCTAGGACTGCCAAGATTCACGACGTCCTGGTTGTATTGTCATCGCAGAGGGTGGTACTTCCGCAGAATCATCAAAGTATCCATGAGTAATAATTAACACCCAATGGTAAATTAACCATTAGTAAGAATTAACCATCATTTAACCATAGTGGTGAATTACTAACTAAACAAATTCTGGAATTTTCTCAAACCACGGCGTATCAACTTCTTGCTCTTCAAGGGAGAGCAATATATCACGACCAGTCCTAACTACTCACGGCATTGACAAACAACTTGTTAATCACTACAGACCGTTATCAACCATACATAAGAGCCATTGCTGGTTATCATTCTGTATATATATAACCCATGACTAAGTCTAAGTATTACTTCCCACTATTATTAACCATTAACCACTATTACCCACTATTAACCATTTGTTTAACCACTATGACCATTTCTAACCTTGATGAACCACTACGAACCACCATAAATCACTATCAACCACTATAAACTAACCAATGTTGTTGGTTAGCCATTACTTCCCACTAGCCAACCCAGGTTTGAAGCTTTTGGGTGGCCGGGCCAGCCGTTCGGACGAAGATTCTCCGGTACTTTGGCGGCTGCAGAGTGCAGATGACCCAGCTGGTGGCGTTTGGTGCTGGTGGTTTGATACCTGGGGGAGCCCCCTTCCTTCAACATGCGGCAAGCCCTTGTGATTCACTAGGGATCATAAAAAAGTAATCTGGCTGGTGGTTTCAAAAGATTCTTATTTTCCCTAGTATTCTCAAATGGTTGGTTGGTTGACAAGCATATTTTTCATACGGGTTGAAGCCACCAAGCAAAACAGCTGTAACATAGCAATAGTGCCAAATATATTGTTAATTGATAAGCACACGTGTTGCCTAATGAGCAGCAATAGTAATAACTATAAGACTATAAGTATTATAGCAAGAACGAGTAACTTAGATTTAAACATAGCTTAGCAACAATTATTATCATCATAAAATTAGTGCCAGCTATTCATGGTGCGAATTATTGCCATTCTTTTAATTGTTACTGTGGTAGACTAGTATTTTTCATTTTTGGAGACGGTTCTGGCCAGTTGGCAATCAATTAGAAACAGAGGTTCCGCAGTGATTTAGATGTGATGGCATCATGAACCAACAATAGGCAGCAGCTGAGTAATTTACCAATAACAATCAACTATGGGTGAGTGTTGTCCTTAACGTGTTCTAGCCAATGATTCAACAGTTGATTGTAAACGAACAATAAGTAGCAATGAACAGCTTAGTGATACTGCCAATGGTGATTGACCATGGGAAAAGAAAATTGTGGGGCAAACAACCTGGCTTTAGGGGATGACAAGCACAGCTCAGCTTTTGGCCAATGTTGCCTGCTGGCTTGGCACCTCCTTCAATCGAGGAATGGACTGCAACAAATCACCATTTAGAGGAAGTGACCAATGGGGCAATCGCCGGGGTTACCTAACTCATCATGGGAGAGCCTGACAAGATGAGTATCTCCAAATTCCTGACACTGCAGAGTCGGATCTCTCAGTCATCGGCTAATGAGCCATTCAACAGTGGTTCTGTCGACCATCAATCAGGTTGTTCAGTGAGTATGTACTAGTCACAACATATGTCTATATCTACACAGGTACACACATACATATGTAAATATAAATATATATATACATTGATGTATGTATTTGCACAACTTGACATGAAACAAATGTGCATACGTATGTGAGCTTATGTCCGTTTATGGTTGGCCAGCATGGTTGGGAGCCTAGTAGCTGGTGGCACGGTCAACGCTGAAGTCCCCGGAGCGGGTCATCAAGATTGCGACGAGACAACCATTTCTGACCATGACGTGCGCGACATGATCTACTCTACGGGGTGATTTGAGAGTCATTCAACCCTGATTAGCCATCATTTCAGCGTCATTAACCATACTTAGTGGCCATCATTCAGCCATCAAATCATAGGCACCATGATCAGTCATCCAAATTTCTACAGTGCTATAATTTGACATCATTAACCTAATGCTAGTCTCATTAACCTAGTCTCATCAACCTAGTCTCATTCCCCAGTAGCCACTGCTGGCGATCTCAGGACATCGCTGGCTCCTCAGTGCGGCTGCAGTGACCCAGGGACTGCCATCACCGGGTGAGCAGCTGATCTTGGATCATTACCCAGTGGTACCCTCCACAAGCTGTTAGCTTGGGTTGGTGCACCATAGTTAATGATGCTTAATAGTGGTTAGAACCCATGGTTAATGATGATTAATAGTGGTTTATAGCGGTTAACAATGGTTTATGATGGTTAACAGTGGTTACTGATGGTTCATTCTGGTTACCAGTTGCGGTCGTTTGCCCCCAGCAAGCAGAGGCTGATAGTCTCGGGGGACGAACAAGGGCGGATCAAACGATGGCCAGGAAAACTGTATGACAAACAGCACAACAAGTGGTCAACAATGGTTGATTGTGGGGTCTCAATGGTTGACTTAGATTAGTTCACCTTTGTCACGCAAATGGTAGATATGACTTTAGTCAGTTTTTAACCAATAAGTCTAACCAGCGGGGTGCACTCAGTAGGATCTCAAGACGGGTGAACACGTCCCAAAAGCTCGATGATTGTTTGCTCATGTGAGGGATGTTCATCAGCGATAGATATGAATTCTGAGGGGTAACCAGCCAGGGATATCGATCAATCTTGATATTCCTGGTGGCGCATGTAACCAATGGTATCCTGGTTGATGATGGGCTCGTCTCACTGCTCGAGCCTGGTTCTTGATCAGTGTAGGTGTTGAATTCAAAACGCCTTTGTTTCATCGTAAGTCGTTCTTCCCCCAGTTGCTACATTTGCTGTTTCTACCAGCACAAGGTGGAAGTCTTGGAACCTCGGCCCATTTCAGATTTTTGAGAGAAAGAAAAGGTCAAAAACCACATACTGTATGAAAACATCAAGGTATGAGCAGCTGCCACCATCATCAGCTAATACTTGGATAAAAAGACTCTGACCATCTGTGCTCTCTTCAGCAACATGGCAGCAATCTACAGCATACGGACTTCGGAACTAGGAATCCTGGGTATCCTAAGATCATGATACATGAGGTCTGGAGGACATGGATGGTGAATACTGATACCCAGTCATCCTTCACAATGATTGGGGATGCATGGTTCAATCGGATCAATGATGTTTAATCCTTATCATGGTTTAATCCCATTCAATGATCCATCGTTTATGTAGGATCATGGTCAATGATAGTTTAATCAGATCCCGCAGCACGGAACGCTCCAGAACTCCTTGTGCGTCGCTCACTGAGTTGGCCCCCAGCCCTCAGAGGATGGGTTCACCCTGGCATGACCCACCTCCAGGTCGTCTCAACCCCTGGCACCCGCCACCCAGGGATCCACCATGCGACGGGTTGCACCGTGGGATCGCCCAGGTGTACTTCAACGCGGCTGGCCGCTTGTTGGCCACCAGTCGCCAGACTCTCCTGCATTGTGGCCAGACAGCAGGGGGGAGCTACAGGACCTGTGAAGGTGGCAGTGAATTCATCAGAAATAGCTGGTTAATTATGATTGATAGTAGTGATTATGAATCATAATTGACAGTGATTAATGATCTATCAACATCTATCAACCACTTTCAATTGTAGATAATGATTCATAGTGGTTGATAGTGATTGATTCACAACGATTTTTTAGATCCTGTACAACCGTTCGTTCATGGCCAATAGTCTACTGATTGACAGTGGTTTGCTAACCGTGATCAGGTGGCCCATCCCAATCTTCAGCTAGTAGATGTGCTTCTTCGGCGTTCTAAGAGCTCGTTCACTTGCTGGGGGCCTTGTGTTACTCGTAGTGTATCCCACATGTGTCACTGATCATGCTGGCATGTTACCCTTGGGAAATCCCACTAGCGACTACACCTGGTGGGGGGTTGTACATACATAGAATAACATAGATGCATCGGACATGACTGCAAAACTAGTGACGAGTATTGCTGTTGTTGCTTTCGTGGTCGTGGTTGTGCTGCGATTATGGTTCTTCTTAGTTTTGTTTTAGTGAAGCAAGTCTGTCTTTGTTGTTTCCGTTGTGCTGGGTGTGGGTTCTGTTCTTGTCGTTGTTGTTGTTGGTTGCTTGTTGTGGTGGCGGTGGCGGTGGTGGTTGGTTGTTGCGGATCTTGTGGTTGCGGTTGTTGCGGTTCGGTGCGCAGAGACTTGCAATCCCTGACCGGCTACTTTGGGAGAGTCGCAATGGAAGAAGTGACCATGTCATGCTGTATTGCCGAATGGTTTGCTTCCCCTTGTGTAATGATCATTTTAGAGACGTTTGCGACGTCACCCATGTTTGTAGCAGTCCAAGCTCATCAAGAATGCCCCGGATTGGGTCCAAATCGCTTTGTCCATGAACGGCGGTAGTTTTAAATGGGTGTTTCCCCCTTGATTCACCTGAACCAAAGCTGCACTTGTTGACATGTTATTTCGATCCGCTCTCCCTTGACAATCTTGACAAGTTTGACAATTCTCGATCTTCGTAAACACCAAGCATTTAAACAGGAGAACTGTTGGAACCACACATTAAACTGGTTGGTGGTTTTAAGCAATTATTATTTGCACTAGTAACTATTAACAACTGGTTGATTGACTAATATTTTTCATATTGGTGGTTCAACCACCAACCAGTAAAGATCCATGATTTGGGAGTTCATTGCCTCAGCGGCAAGCTGTTTACATCGTAAGCCGCTGTGGTTGTCAGCTTGGATGGACGTGATAGCTGAATGGTCAGCTGATGGTGTGGTGCAAAGCCGCACGTTGCTAGTGGTTATTTGTGGTGAGTATTTGGGGTAAAGAGTGCAGTTCTTATTATGGTCAGTCCGAAAGAAAGCAGCCATCAACCGTCAGTATGAAACCTGGTGCTTTCAGCTTTGAAATCTGGGAATGCACTCAAAAGCATTCATTTGGGTATGCTCTACAGCCCCGACCAAGGAATGTAAAGCCACTCCTGGGCTTGCTAGCAGGTTTCCTGCATTGCAGATTTGCTGGGTCTGCTGGCCGATCGGACTTTGGACTAAGGCAAAGGATCGATGTTGGAGCGATGGTTTGGTTTCTTGGCAGCACCCCAACCTGACCGACTGTCCAATTGACTACCAGGTTTGGTGGGGAAGGGCCCGATTGGTCAAGACGTTTATGGTGATGAAGCCCATGTGTCTTCTCTTTGGGAATGGTATGTCGTTCGTGTCCTGCTGGGGATCTTTCCCCTTCTGCTTTTGTTGGACATTTGCTCTCAAGCAGCACGAAGCTAGGGAAGTTTGTCTCGTCAGCCTGACTTCTGGTTAAGTATCGGCAAGAAACATTCAACGCCCGTTGCCTTGCCCGCAACAAAGCGCAACAAAGCGTAGCAAACGTCACTGTGTGTCTTCGAGGCTCTCTCCACCAAAGAAATATGACACTTAATGGCAGCAAACATTCTGAATTCCAGTGCCATCCTTTGATTTTCTTCTAGAAGTAACTTGTTGAGACCTAGCAAGAAACATGGTACATGTGATGCAAGGGGTAGATATGGTAGTCTTTTCTTGTGGGTGTGCACACACACACACACATATATATATATGTATGTATACACACATATACATGTATGCACATATTTAAATGTATATGCACAAATAAGAAGTAGATAGATGGAAAGATGAATTGATAACTCAGAAAATATGTACTATATATATATGTCTATATCTACGTTTCCAACTTTGCACAGTACGTTTGCGCCAAACGATGGGCATTCCCTGCAACCCCATAACTGATCGCGACATCTTACTCTCAGCGGTGTAGCCCAGCGCTGAGGTGGGGATTGGACCTTGCAGGAGAGCGAGAAGTTGGAACAAGCGGTTCGCATCGATCAGGCGGGGCAGCATGGCATCCCGGCTGGCTTTGAGGGTGGCGGCAAGCCACACAGGGCGACAGCTGGTGGTAGATCAGGTATGGGTTTTTCATGGCTTATCATGATATGGTTTGATGATACCATTAGCAACCATGATGAACCATACTGATGCAATCATCAATATGACAACGGCAAACAAGTTTTTATGTTTCATCATGGTTGCTAATGGGTGCGGTTGATGTTGCTGATCAGGGTTGTTAGTGTCAGTGTCGGCTGATAATGATTTAGCGCAGTTCGTAGTGGTTGATAGGGGTTGACGGTAGTTGATCATAGTTGACAATGGTGGACAAAAACAGCTAAGAGATGCTAAGAGTCGTTTGTTGTGTTTGTATTGTTTAAGCACACTTTATTCCAGGAATAACTAACCAACAAGAGACGACATGCAACCGTGATCATCTAGACAAGCGAAAGTGAGCCTGTAGGCCCGGCTGAAGAGGGATAGCCTGGAGTCCCCAGCCCCTTGAGTTTGGGTCGCGAGGGCATGCTGCGGTCTTGACAGCTTCAAGTCTTTGCTGGTTGCCATGCATACGTACACCGGCACACACTCGCACGCTTACACGTACCTGCACGCATCCGCAAAGTTAATGATTTTCGTTCAACCCTTGTCAGGTGGACAGCTCATGATGTCTAGCAGCGACTATGTTGGCGATGCACCTGGAATGATTTGCATCCAACAACTGAAGGTCCTTGATATATTTTTTGTTGTTTCCAACAGTGCATGCTTTCAGTGCATTGAACAGCTGGGGGTGCCATTGCGGTCTCCCCTAGGGACCTGGGCGGTAGCATGAGTGAAGGGTTAAGGATGTCCTACTGAAGCTGATTGATAAAGGTTGCAGGTGTTTTGTTGACGAGGATTTACAACGGGTCAACGGCCTGCTAGCGGCGTCCGTTTTTGATCATGGTTGACAGAGGTGATAAATGGCTAACGATGATTAGCGATGGCTGGAAAGGGTTGAGAATGGTTCATGATGGACTACGCAAACATTGGTCATCATAGATATAGAGAATTATTCATGTTTTATAATGATCAGCTGAAGGATTTATACCGGTTTATGATAGTTGCTTCACAATGAGTGACAACAGATAATGATTCTTATTCATGCATGGTTATCAGCAATGGTTCGCTGGGAGTATTTGAACAACGGCCATGGTTTGTGACGGTGAATTGACGATCGCCAAAGGTATGGTGGTTAGTTGATGGTTTACAAAAGATGATGATGGTCAATGAATGATGATAACCCACGTGTCTTGATGGCAGTTTGAGGATTCACTCTGGTTGGTGAACGACTAAATTGTGGCAACCAGTGGTTAGTGAGGGGGCTTTGAACGATTCACGAGTTAATGGTTGTACCTCTACGATCAGAAGGTGGATGATGGTTGAGCGTTGATGTTTCACAATGGTCATTGAATGCTGATGGACAGTAGTTGTTGATTCTTTTTGGGTGGTTGGAAGTGACTTGAATGGCTAGTGAATGATGACATATGATGACTGATCATGGTTGGTGGTTAGTAGATAGTGGCGAAACCAACATTTTTGTTGATTTACAAAGGCATTGTTTCCATTCAGAGAACACTTATGAATACAGCATTTACCTATGTTTAGGTTGAAACCGGCCACATCCAACAACTGATATGTCATTCCAGTTAATGGTAGATACATCAACTGAACATAGTTTATCGCTTGATTCTGAATATAGTCGATACATGTTGATACTAGATGTCAGTTAATAGTTTATCTACAAAACAGATAGATGTACTAGTTTCTTGTTTCTAAAGTCATAGGGGACCCCCAGTTATTATCCAGTTGTTGACCATTCTACAGTTAACCATACTTAATCATCTATAGTTTTCAAAGTATATACTAACTTATATAATCATCTATAGTGTGAGTAAGTATGGTTAACTATAGTTATCATCTATAGTTACTACTAAGTCAGTTGTTTTGAGAAACATTTAAGCATACTTAATCATTTACCCACTTAACTGTAGTTGATAATAGTTATTAACCATACTTAATCACCTATGTTTGGAGAAACCACCAGATCCACAACTGATCCTTTTCCGTTACGCCACGCACCACGAAACCACACCTCCACCGTTCCGCCAGGATTCCGAAACCTTCGCGTCGGTGCTGCAGATCCTGCGCTTCCACCGCATCTTCGGGACCGGGGAACCGGGGCGCTACGGGGGAAGCACCACTGGATGTGCAGCTGGGGATATAACCAGCAGCTTATCAGCCCTATGAGGTAGCTTAAAGCCAAGCAGGTAATACCATGCTTAAGCTCTTATCAGCCCTAATTGGAAAGACCCCCCCCTGTTGGGGCTCCCTTTAACCATGGTTAGTTCCCACTAAGTGGGAATGCACAGCCAAGCAGGGAGCACCGCTGGTCAATATTGGTTGAAAATGGTTAACTCAATGCTCAACCATGGATAGTTCATGTAGTTGATGGTTAAAAATGGTCTATGGACTGGTTACAGTAGATGATCGCACCCAACAATTCATGGAGATTCGTAGATTCTTGGGATTGGTCATGAACAAATCTACGTTGGAAGCCTGTATTTCAGGGCCGGTCATGGTGCGGGCAATGGTATATTTTCAGTCCTGGTGATCTTTTA
The DNA here is from genome assembly GCA_009767595.1 of Symbiodinium kawagutii. Lineage (NCBI taxonomy): Eukaryota > Dinophyceae > Suessiales > Symbiodiniaceae > Symbiodinium > Symbiodinium kawagutii. The sequence goes on along the minus strand of VSDK01006891.1, from coordinate 17,205 downwards.
GGTTCCGCCAATGCTTGGAAGCCATGGTAGAAGATTGACCATGCGTTGCTGATTTCATTGCCTTGTCAAGACCAATTCCCTGCGCTGCAAGCAGATGACCAACAGTGGTTAACAATAGCCCTTGTTTGTCGATAACTATTGCTTCACTATCATCTAAGACGAGGACCAACAATTCTTAACATCGGTGAAACCAATATCTATCGTCAATTGATTGCTTATTAAACAATGGTTAGCAATTGTTTTGATGCTTGTCAATACACAGTCATGTTACATTGGAAAGGCTAGTTACTATGTGCTGTTAATAATATGTGGTAACCAACGGTGTAACATATTAAGATCGGTAATCAAACATTAGAACTGCTTAAACATTGATATTGGTTAACCAATTGAAATACAATAAGCCATTTGTTTGTCCTCATAACATTTGTTATTGTTAATGTTGGTTAACCAACATTTCCAGGACATTGTTAGTCAAATTGGTTAATCAAATGGGCAGCCAATGTTGACCAATGTTGGTTAACCCCAATGGTAACCAATTGGTTACTGTTAATAAGCCATTTGTTTGTCCGCATATTAACATTGGTAATCAGACATTAGTAAATATTGATATTGGTTAAATAATTTGAATAGATTAACCATTTGAAGACCAATGATTAATCAACGGTGTGCCATCATTGGTTGACAATACAATAAGCCATTTTGTTAATGTTGGTTAACCGATGATTAACCACATACAGCCATATAGCCATACATAGTTGGTATATCCCCCATTATTGTTACTTATGATTCCCGACTATTAACCATCAACTAGCCATTGTTGCTGGTCAATATTGACCCATATTGTATATATATATATATACAGAGATAGTTGGTATATATCCCTATAACTGTTAGTTATCATCCCCTATTATTAATAATTAACCAGCTATCAATCATCATTAATTAATCATTAACCATCATTATTATCCATTAACCAGCTATTAAACAGTTATTAACCATTAACCAGCTGTTATTAACCATTGGTTGTTTGGTTGGTTGGTCCAGTGCTTGGTCAGCTCGTTCCTGTGGATCCAGGCCTGCGGCTCTGCCTGTGGGACAGCCCTGCCGCAAATCCAAGCTGTCCTTGCTGCGGCAGGTGCGACGAGCCATCCCAAGCGAAGCGATGGGGGAAGCGCGGTGCGCATGACATGGGATATATGGCTATGGGTCAATACTATCCAACCAATTTCATGGGGGATAATAACCAACAACAGTAGTAGGAAATCAATGGTCAATGATTGGGAACCAGGGGTACAGGGTTTTGACCCACAGCCATATGGTGGTTTCTCAAGCCATAGGGGACCCCAAAGTTATGGTTGGTTTATGACTAGAAATGGTTGATATAGGATGATTTGGGGGTACCCCTATGGCTTGAGAAACGCCCATATAGTTGTTGTACTTATCTATACTGGCCAACGAATGCCAATTATTGATGCTTAGAGGGTTTAAGCAGCAAATAGCTATCAGTCAGTTTAAGCAGTAGATGACTATCGTGGTTATATAGAGCTATACTGGGGTCATTAATCAGCTTGCCAACTGTTTGATGCCGGACCATAATTTTGAAAAGGACAACCGAGATTTAATGATTGACGATTGGAAATGCTGGCGAACCAGGTACGATAAAAAGCGCTTTGATCTTCCGTTATGCCATGGTCCAAGGGGAAACCGGTACAGCCTTGTTGGACTTTGATAATGCTCCGAGACGTCTTGCCGATGGCGGCCTGCCTGGCTCAGTGCTGCAGGCCTTGTCTTACTTCCAGCTGGAGCAAGTCAAGGGCAGCGGCAAAGGCTGGTCTGGGATCGAAGTTCATTCAAGGACTCACAGTTGTGGGAACGGTGCGTGCTTTCATGCCAGAGACTTACATGGTCAAGAGTAGTAAATAGCCAGCAGTGATAGTTGATAACAATAATTCTAGTTAAGAATAGTTAACAAAGACTTGAATCATGGTCATTTCACCATCAAACATCGAGCTTTTCGTAGCATTTGTTCAGAAACGCTAGGGGCTCTTGCAAACCTTTGCGGGGAATCAGCTGGGTTGGCGACGCTGCAGTTGGGTATGGGCCAAGAAGTGTGGCTGTGAAAATGGGACCAACCAGAGGATTTGGGTGTGTGTAAGCGACGTTGACCAGGGGTACTCACTGAATTCTTGTGCCGGCGTCATCTTCAGCTGCGTCTGCAATAGGCATTCACACGCAGAAAGGTGGTGAAGACTCATACTCTGATTCAATCAGTCCGAAAATCATTCAACATCACCTTGGATGCGCTTCAAAATTTCCAATGTGACATCCCCAAAATGGCCAGATTTGTCATCAGATTCACCTTCAGTGAGCCCATATTTGGATGAGTTTTGCGTTCATGAATATCCATACACAGCCACGAACCACTGTATGCTGTCATTGTCCTCTCCACAAACATACAAAGCCAATATTGACCATGGTGAAGGAACTGCTCATCATTCACCAGCATCTACCATCATCAAGCAAGCAAGCCAATGAACCATCACCATGACTACTCACCATCAACCTTCCTTAGGCAGTGCAAAGTGGAGCCCCCACATGTTATCATTTGGTAGGCCATCTATACCTATATCCACCATTTTCCTACGACTTACCCGAGTTATCTTCACCAACGGAACTAACTACGGCAGGGGGTCCCACCTTGGAGCATCATCCACTGCTACCCCAGTGGCCCTAACCTGGTCCGTTGTGGAGCTCACCTGCGCAGCCGCCAGCTGCCTGGGCTCAGGTGGCAAGGGAAAGCATTCCGCTTCCGCCTGGCTCTCCTCCAGTGGTGAGGCCATCCCCATCCCACGACGCGAGGAGGTTGGAGCAACGGGGGCGGAGCCATCCACGACTGAATCAGTTGGTGGTTTCTCAAGTCATGGGGGTCCCACTTCTCATCCAGCGCTCTTTGACCATTTATTTGTGATAGCAATAAACCATCAATGTTTTTTGGGGTCTCTATTTTGGGAACCCCCAGTTGCCCAAAAGATGATGTTGCGGATAGAAAACGGGCAAAATCAACAACTTTTTGCTGTGAATTCTCTTCACAATCCACAGTTCAATGGCAGAAAAAACCCTGAAAAAGGTGGTTCTCAAGTCATGGGGGACCCCCAGTTGTCGTCCAGTTTACCATCAAACAGTGGGGGACCCCCCAGTTGTCCTCCAGTTTATAAGCAGCAAACTAACCACACCAACCTGGGGCCCAAGTCCTGGCTGACCCCCGCGATGGGGCCTTCGGAGGCCCTCGGCGATGCCTTCGGCCGCCAGGTGTACGAGGCCTCCTCCGACACCAACAGCCCGGTGCGCTGGGAAGTGGCCGTGGAGGTGGCTCTCTGAGGCGCCACCGGCCTCCAACCGGTGCGCCTCACCGTGGTGTGACGAAGCGAAGATGAAGGAAAGGTATGGACCAAAGGTATCCAAAGGTATCAACATGTTTTCTTTAACTATGATTAATGTAATTATCTAGAAAAAATATTATCAACATGTTTTTTTATATACATAAGTCATATAATCATATATAATCAACCTAGTTTTACCACATCTCAAAACAAAAACAGAAGGAGAGATCTCAAAATGATGCAGGAGATGTATCATAACTTGAATCGACTCCCTCGTCGGCGCTTTCTTTCGCGCCTCGGGTGTTGGGAAGTCCCATCGTGCATCGATCGGTGCCATGCGTTCACCAACACCAGCTGTGGAGCTTCCCAGCCGCGGCGCAGCTGGAAATGTGGTGTCCTGGCTTCCCTCCAAAGCTTGAAGCGCTGGGAATGGATGGCGAATGATTGGCCAATGATGGTGAATGATGGCTAATGATTATGGTAAAGGATGGTTAATGATTCGTTTAATGGTGCTTAATGATGGTTCATGAAACAGATGATTGATGAAACCATCAGTGATTATCACTGGTTGGTGGTAGCCACTAGCACCACTTTGCGCTTTGGGGTGGTGCTGGACTTCTACCCCAGCGTCCAAGATGCTGGATTGGCCACTACGCTAGGTTCTGGAAGGACCCAGCAGGCCCTGGGCCGCCCGGGCCCCGTGTCCAGGAGGCCTGGACCCCAAGAAAGATACTCTGGATGCCAAGGCTTTGCCCCAGAAGAATGATTGGTTTCACTCAAAATGATCAATCTGGCTGGTGGTTTGATTGACATTTTTCATTTTCCCTAGTAGTTGTTAACAAATGGTTGGTTGAGGAATATCTTTTCATAGGGGTGGAAACCACCAACCAATCAATCTTTTAGGGGAGGACGGTATGCCATTATTGTCATTTACGTACAGCTCAACAACCAATCAGCATACCTCAAAATCTGCATGACTTCATTGTGTTTCTTGGAATTAGCCATATGAATCTTTTAGACTTATACTATAGATCCTTCTATGAACCATGATTGATACCGGCCAAGTGAGGTTCTTCTTGATGATGGATACAGTACTTAATAGCCAACAAAGATCAGTTCAACACCATTCCGTTTCGAATTGCGATGCCATTTGCTGGGTCCCTCCTCCGACTGTACAAAGTTGCGCTGAAAGCTCTGTCTGGCACAGCCGAATGAGCTGCTCGGGCGAAACAACGATAGAGGTATGGTCTCCCTCACGGTGTCAGGAGAACTGAATAGACCCTCTTTGCCATCACTGGCATAGCCACAGTATCATTCATTGCCACAAGCAAGCACTAGTCACCAGACAGTATCATAGACAGTAGCAATCATTCATTGGCAATGATAGTAGGCATATCTAGGCACTCTCATTGCCTCCTTGGTTGGGTGCCTGATGGGCTTTGTAGCTTGCCAAGCCACTGGGCCACACACACACAAGCCTGCCATTCGCACTACGCGCTAGTAGCTTCGCCGGCAATGATATCTGGGATGATCTGGGTCTAAGATGGCGAGCTGGGTCAAGCAGTTAATGAACCAACGTTCATGGAGGATTTCCACCAACAAAGCTATAGGGAAAACAAGCTGGTTAATGATGGGAACCAGGGGTACGGGGTGAACTCACCCACAGCCAGATACTTGGCTATTCACAACGATCTGGACCGATCTGGATCCTCAGTAGATATCGTCGGACCGCTCTGCTCTGATCTCGTTGATGTGAAAGAGTTCTTGAAGTAGCAAACATATTTGTACAGCTCCGTATTTCGCCCCGAATTTGGTTGACTCAGTCGTCAGTTTTTCAGGTGCTTGGTGCTTCCTAGGACTGTCTGTTGGGATCGAGCACTGACAACTGGAGAGTGCAGGACTGTTTGTTGGGTCTGCCACAGTCGTTGCAGGACAGACCTATGCGTACCGAACTCGGTGAGAACCCGAACCACCCAAAATGGTTGGATACAAGTCCGGCAAAGCGTTTCTCTCATCTAGAAATTTGGAGTCTCTTTATTTTGGAGTTTACTAGACATACAGCGCTTCGACCCACAGCCACATAGATAAATGATGCATCCATGTATGTAATGATAGGTATGTACACATGAAATCACATGTAAATGTGCGTACGTTATGTACACATCATGCAATCACACATGTAATCAGGGAAGATGTGGCACAACAAATCTGGGCTAAGTCTATATCCTGCTCTCCTCAGAGGCACATCTCTACACCTTGATGAAGCGATCTATGGCCATAAGACCCATCAAGCCTCGCCGCAGCCATGGAGCATGAAAACGACAGGTGCATTTACACATGACCGTGAGCAAAGTTACACCCACACAGACACCATGACATACTCTGGACTCTGGAAGAAGATTCTGAGAAGATACCTTCAATTGATCCAACTTGATTTTCTCCACTGATCCCTGCCGCAATTGTGAAGTCAAGAACTGATACCTCCCGCAATTGTTCGAACTAAAACTAGGCGGTCTTGCAGCGTCAGTTGTTGGAAGAATCAGGTGGTTCAGATGCCGCCCAGGAACGTGCCTTTTCAAGTGTAAAGCTGTCTGAAACTTCGGAATGTTTGCCCCTATTTTTGAAGCTGCTCAATTAGTGGTTTCTCAAGTCTACCTCCAGTTCTCATCCAAGTCATTAGTCATTTATAGTTGCAGACCTACCATAACTGACTGGGGGTGCCCTATGGCGTGAGAAATGCCCAATTGGAGATGTTCTCAGGCTGGGTGATCTCCATCTTTTGATCCAAATCCAGGTAGCCCAGCAGGTCCCCAACCGTTTCCAATGGCTGGTTCTGCGGTCTCTATTGCGGGCGAGCTGCACATCTTGCTGGTGACTTGGGCGCCGACGCTGAGCCTGGAGAGCTGACCCACTGGGGAATCCTTAGGGGTTGAGCCAGGCCAGGGTCTTCACCCGGCTTTCTGCGGTGGTAGGAGCCAAAGGAGACAGGGTTATCTCCCGAGAGAAAGTCTGTATGCCATTTTTTTTCTCAAGTGCGGTAGGATTTCGATCAATGAATACTGGTTGGTGGATGTTGGTGGTTTCAAACATTTTCTATTTTCCCTATTTTCCCTAGTAGTTATTAACAAATGGTTGGTTGACAAGCACATTTTTCATGACGGGCTGGTTTGCACCACCAACCCGACCAGCATTTCGCGCGGTGAGCTTCGGCCGAACCCATGAGGTGCGTCATGGCGAGAGCAGCAACAACCCGCTGATGGCAGAGATATACGGGCCAGTCGCCAATGAGGCTATCGCGCGACAAGGGTAGCAAAGGTCTGACATCCCAAAGTATCGCAACCAATAGCAGTGGTACGAAGAAGTATTGGCTGTATGACTACCTGGTTTCAGGTGATTCTTGGTGTGGCGCCTGATAAGAATTCACACCAGGGAGGTACGGCCTCCATGAACACAAGCATTTTGACTACATCGAGCCTAGCTGTGGTCTCCGTGTTCTCGTGGCAGTTGGGTAGTTTTTCGGCGAGCCGAAGTCACCTGAAGCGACTTCCAAAACCCTTGGCTACGTGAGTTTTAGCAAAAATCGATAGATATGGCCATGACCGGCTGTGGCCGATGAAGTATGATCAATTCCTCATGAACATGACAAAACCAGAACAGTCAGCAAGAAGCATTTACGATCAGAATCCTTCTCGTACAGATCAATCAGGACTTCCGCCCTTCGAAACCACTCGATCAGACGCTCAAAAGAACAGAAATTCGAGTCTTGGTTGGGACTTCAACAGAAACATCGCAGAAAAAAACCCAAGACAAGCCATCACAACCAGCAACCACCACCACCACCACCACCACCACCACCAGCCCCACCCGCCCCACCTTTCGCCGGAGGCCCCCGGTTCGGAGGGCCGGCAACGTGCCGAGCAGCGCTGGCTGCGGGAGCGCCTCTCAGATCCACCGCTGACGGAGCGAGGAGAACCGCCGGGCGAGGATCAAGGGAAGTTGATTCCCAAGGAATGGTTGATGATAACCATGGTTAATAGGTGCTTAATATAGAATGAACCAATGGCTTGATTCCCAATGATTGGTGATGAATGGTGAACTATTGGGAATAATGATGATTGGTTGATAATTGGTTGATAAACATCACCAGTGGTGAATGGTTGACTGGTTAGTGGTGAATTTTAATTGATGGTTATTATAACCAATGGTGAATGGTGACATTCCCAATGATTGATAATTGATGGTTATTATCAACCAATTGAATGGGGTGAATGGTTGATAATTATTATTCCCAACCAATGGTTGATAATAGGGGAAACAAACATCACCAATGGTGAATGATAACCATGGTTAATAGGTGATTAATAGGAATTACCAGTGGTTTATTCCCAATGAATGGAATGATAATAACTAATAACCACGACTAACCATCAATGGGATAATGGTTTCAACAGGAATCAACCATTTATATAGGATCAAGGGTCAAGGGTTCATTCTCAATGATTGATGGTGAAGGGATAACCATGGTTAATCATTGGTTAACCATAGACTATGATGATTAATAGGGAAATAATTGTAGGAATGGACCAATGGTTAAGAATGATGGATTCCCAATGATTGATGGTGAATGGTGGATAATTGGTTGATACTTACCATGATTTTGGTGATTAGTAGGGGAAGAATTATTGGAATTAACCGATGATCTTGATGGTTGATAATGATGGTTGATAATAGGGGAAACAAACATCATCAATGGTGAACTAAAACATCACCAGTGGTGAATTACCAGTGATTAATGGTTCATTCCCAATGAATGGTTGATAATTGGTTGATAATAACCATGATTATCCATCAATGGGAGAATGATCTTGATTATCCTCAATGGTGAATGAATGGTGAGGATAATGGGGGAAACAAAATCATCACCAATGATCCCATTATCAACCATTGATCCTCTTGAAATCATTGAAACCATTAATAATGTCCTCTTGAAACCAATAATGGTGAAATACCAATGATCAATGGTTTCAAATTTCAAGAGGATATGACCATTGGTGATGGGGAAGGATTATAGGGGATGATAGAGGATGATAGAGCAAGATGGGAGAGGGGGTCATTACCAAACATCAGGATAATAACCATGATTTGCAGGGGACAAAAGTATTGCGAGTGGATCAAATATGCAATCTTTGAACGCACGTGACCCATGATCCACATCCAGCCACTGTCCAACCATCCGTGCAGGACTCTAAGGTGAAAGGGTGTTCGTGTCGTGTCAAGAGGAAAGCTGTTCTGGTGTCTCCTGTATGTACAACCATCCTGAAGCATATATGGGTGTTTCTTAGAATAGGGGTACCCCCAAATCATCCCATTTTAATCATTTACAGTAATAAACTAACCATTTTGGGTACCACTATTTTGAGAAACCACCACATATGATGACAAAAAGGCACCATGGACAATAGGAAAATGATTCAGATGTTGAATGCGGGGATATCCACTCGTAGCCAAGCAGCTCAACCATTCACCACGGCGCCCAAAATGGGTGGTTTCTCAAGCCATAGGGGTACCCAAAAAAGGTTGGTCTATTACTAAACATGATGATTAATGGATGATAACTGGGGGTCCCCGATGACGTGAGAAACATTTGTATTTGTCGACCAGTCACCATTCTCAACATTGATGATGAACCATTTCAATGTTGGCTTAACCATTGTTAGCCCTTAACCTAACATTCATCACCCATTCTTAGCTGGTATTGTCAACCATTGCCCATAGCCATCACTGTATGATTTCCAACCTGTTTACTGCAGAGCCTTTGGAAGTTCTCCAGGTGTTCGAGAGGCGGAGCAGCTTGCAGCTGGCTTGGCGAAGATGCTACTCGGTTGCGATGCTTGGGGGCTGCAGGTGCTACTCCTAGGGCCGAGTTATTCATCAATAGGACCTAGGCTTACTGACCAGGGATACTGACCAGAGTTACCCGAGTAGCACCTAGGGTTACAAGCCACAAAAAGGATAGTTACTAATCAGGCTTACTGACCAGTGGAATGATCATCCGAGGGATGTCCTTCACAAAATCTGTGATTTCCAACTTGTGATGGTTGGTGATGTCCCAAGCATTGGTGTTTTCTCGAACCGCCGGTCCCTCCAAAGCAGGGTTCATCCTCATGATTCCCTGTATCACCCATTGTTGAATTGTTGACCATCATTTGCCGTTCTAACCCATTTTTTACCATTAGAAGAACTAATTTCATTTTACAAGCCCTGGATTAGCCATCATTTGCGATTAGATTCCCTATTAACAACCATGAATGGTCAAGAACGGCTTCTAATAACCTTTCAAAATTGTTGTTCCATGGTTATTCACCATTCTTTCCC
>VSDK01006886.1:352673-365173 GCA_009767595.1 Symbiodinium kawagutii | reverse complement strand
AGTGCTTCACCTCATAATGGACTGTTCCCTGAGAAAGCTCTCTCCTATCACGCACGTACGTACACAAACACGACAAAACAAGGGGTTGCTTGCTTCAAATGTAACTTCCGTCAACGAACGCAAACTGTTTCTCTCGGAATCCAGGTCACGCTCATTCAAGACGTTCTGCATAGTGATGTCACGAATTGGCACACCTACCAGCGGCAGCCCATTACCCTACAGTTTGGAGATGAGAGCTAGCAGGGTAGCTAAAGAATCAACAAAATGAAAGATCAAGCGAGCTGATTCATAATTCTGATCTGTGAAACAAACACACCTGGAGTAGAATCAAACGAATGCAACATTCATCTTCTTTCTACACAGAACCGACGTCACTTTTCATGCCGCATGCATGACTGTTTCTTCACTTCTGTGCGGACAACTACAGCCTTAATTTGCATGTTCAGAAGGTGAAAGTCCAATCAAATCCAATCAAAATCGATCCAGGCAGAGTTGCAAGCCAACCAACGGACCAACCAACCATTCAGGGAACCAAGCAACCAACACACTGCACTGGCTCCGATGGACAGATCTGTGGTAACCTTAGCCACTCCGGATGATCTACTAAGCCCAACCTTTATCCGAAATGGAGAAAGGTCGCGGAAAAATGTCACGCACCAGTGGAAGCGTCCGATCGTAGTCACCTCATGTCAAAATGTTGATGGCAAAAGCGCCCCCAGGAAAGTGGCGGCTTCTCCACATCATCATTTGTTGATGGCAATGTAATTCTTTGGGGGGATGGGGGTCTCGCCTCAACCAAATGTGTTCAATGTGGATGATGGTGAAACATCCACGCTCCCTCATTGTTTCTGGATTGGCCAGGAGGCAAGATGCCTTGAAAATCATAAACTGATAGTGGAGAATGGACATCTTCCATCCATCTATCGTTCAAATATCTGGCTTTGACTCATGAGATTTTCTATTGCCTCTGGGTTGAGTCAACAAGAAACAATACGCTTAAGCGGATTGTTATCTGCAGGATCGAGCTCACTCAAAAACATCAAACACCTGCCCAAACACACCACGCTCACAACCAGCAAAATTCGCAGATTGGGGGATCAGGGAGGATCCAAATCACTCATGTCTCACCGCTGAGGTGATATCTACGAATCATCATGGGGAATGCAAATCACCATAGCACCACACCACACAGGGTCATCACAAGGTCAACCATGCTATCCAGGGTCAGAAATCTGAAACAAAGGTGGATGGTTGCTGCCTCACGGTTTCCTCAACTCAGAGAATTGTGTGGTTGTCAAAAGCTAAGCAGCCATAGGTAGCTTGGTAGCTAAACAAAGAATGTCTGCTGAATGGTAGGTTCTTGGTAGCTGAAAAAAGGTTCTCCAAAACTTGTCTCACCTTGCCATCCAAACATCCACACTAAGTGATGAACAAACAAGTGCAATACCCGGGATACTCCATCAACTTCTCAACCGTTGATGGTCCCGGATGTCTCAGGAGAGTATCATTTCTTTGGATTTGGAGCACCGCTGTTGGAACAACCCGAGTTAGTGACATCACCACACCGCAGGAACAAGCAACGCACTTCCTCGCTGCTGGAGGCACACATTTGCTGACCTGCAGCAGACGTGCTGGTCACAGTGACCATCGAGTGCGGATCACTGTGGACAGGTGGATATGGATGTTTCTTAAAATAGGGGACCCCCCAACATGGATGGTTTCAAGATTAAATCTGCTTAACATTTGATGATTTAGGGGTTCCCTATTTGTAGAAACCCCCATATCCAGCCCCAGGGCGTTGCTGAAAACGTCCCCCCGTCACCGAGCCGCTGCGTTGGGCCTGCAGTCTGATCTGAAGGCAGGCCATCGGGCCAGAGATGAACATCCAGCGTGGTGCAAGCTTTAAAAAAGAAATCTTTGCCTCAGCGAAAGCAAAGGAGGTCCCTGTTTAGTGTTGAACAACAGTTGTAAGTAACAGGAAGGCCCCTAGTGTTGAACAGCTCAGTTAAAGGTTATAAGTAATAGGAAGGCCCCTATGAGTAAAGTAAGTCTATGTTTCAAGGGTATCACTGCAGTGAGGTTAACTATCCAAGCAGCAGTTGCAAGAGACGTTAAGTATCACTGGTGTGAGGCCATAACTAAAACAGGAGATCCGACACCATATTCCTTGGCTAGTAGTACGATCAGACTGTAGAACGTGGATGGAAATGCTCCATCAAACAATCTGCGTGGTGGATGGTGCTCAACAGTGTTTGCACACATGAATGGTTGACTTGCACTCATTGTCAAGACATATTGAGGCGACGATCAGCTCATCTGCAGTGCTGAATGCAATCAACAAGGAACTGATCAAGTCTCAAGGTTGTGACTGTAAGTAAGCAGAACATATGAAATAGTCTCCAATGTTCCCCTATACTCCCCTACCTGCATTTGCTACCGCAAAATGCCCACATATGGTGACGATGCACAAATTTCTGTGACCATATCCTCCAAGGCGCGCGAATTACCAGAATCCCACGAGTACTCACTGATCGTTGATCACAGTCTTATTTCCTCCTCATCAAGTGTCCGTGCAAGAGATGTAGTACAACCCCCAACACAATCCCTACACCCTGCTTTAGCACGGAAACTCTTTACTCTAGAGATTCCCTGGGAGGGTTCATTCTAGTAAGTAAATGGAGGGGAGTAATCAACACGGCATGGTGGATTCACTTCTTATGAGTACAATCTTGCTATACGGTGGGACATTCGTTGTCCACCTCTGCAATCGGTTGGCCAATGCTCAACAGCAACAGCCGAGTGCTGAATGCCCGCTCCACAAACGATCTGCTATCTGCCATTGAAATTGGTCGATTCTAACAAAGGCAACGAAAACAACACCAACCAACAAGAGAAGACGACAACAACAACAACAACAACAACAACAACAACAGCAACAGCAACAGCAACAGCAACAGCAACAGCAACAGCAACAGCAACAGCAACAGCAACAGCAACAGCAACAGCAACAGCAACAGCAACAACAACAGCAGCAAGCCAACCAGTAAGCACGCAACAACAAGAACAGGAGCCACAAAAGCAATAGCCAACCAACACGACATCTTCTTTCTGCAGACTCAACAGGTGTTCTTGGTCTCCTAAACAATCAAATAGCCCAAACAAAAAACACGACGTGGTTGGCGGTCATCTGGCAGAAGATCGACCCATGCAGGTTCAAGTTGAAGTATCAGTGATCTACATTTGCACATGTTGACATGCGTACTAATATATCAATCTACATCAATAGACATATATATATATATATAGGTATAAAAACTATCAAAATAACACATGTGTGTACTAAAACATATGTATGTGCAAATCAATCTGAATATGTAACAATACAGAATCTTGAATATCAATTATGTATACTACGCGAACATGAGGCGACATACATGATACAGCAATGTAAGTTTGTTCATGTCATAACTTCAGAGCAATGCACTGTGGTGTGTTTCTGGAGGTATGTATGCATGTATGTATGTTCCACCTGTACGTAGATATCACTTAATCTATGCATACAACAAATAAAACTAAATGAAACCAACCTGGAAGTGCAATACTGAGAAGCAAATGTGAATATCTGTGCATACAGCTTGTGCATGGAATTGATTGTGTCACCATGTAAACGGAAACAAGTAAGTGTGGCGAGTGTGTATGTACAATCTAAAGAAATATAAATATGGATGTTATCATTTTACGATGTTTTTGAGATCTTTGATCTTCAATTCCTCTGGTTGTTTCTCCCCGGTAACCCATGGCTCGTGTGGATTATACGTTCTCTTCACAGCCTGTTCTGTCCACCGAGATGCCCAGGACGGTCCTTGGCCGCCCAAACGAGGTTTGGCGTACAACAGCAACGAAAAGTTTGGCACTGAGTTCACCATCATCTTTAACATTTATAAGCCATATTTTGAAGTTACAAGTTTATAAGGATACCTTGGTGCCAAACTGGTACATTTAAAGCCTTACCTGCAAGTTTGTAAGCTATATTTATAGCATGGTAGACTGTGAATTAAAACTGAGGCTACATGCCTACCTTTTGGGGGGGGCCCTGGGTATGGATAGTTATAGTAGTCAGAGTGTTGAGAGGATCAATAAACCAACGAATCTATCCTCACAGTTGTGTCCGAGTCCAGTGTGGAGCCTCGACTTGAGAGATGTCATACCTGGCGCTGTACTCGCATAGCTGTCTTAGCCTTTTGGAGCATTGAACAAATGGACTTGTACATCACCGGTCCTGCCAGCCATGCGCTTGGTCAAATGTAAAAAACAAATGTGGAGTCTGCTGGTGACTGGAGTCCAATCGACTGCTCCCCAACTACCCAGCAACTTTAACTGTTGGTTCATTGGCTTGGAGAAATATCCACCATACTAACAGTTGTATGTTTAGTTGAGTGGCCATGCCAATAAGATTCAGCTTTCAAACTGGCCTTTTAATTGAACCACTGGTTTATATATATACATGTATATATTGGTTGATTGGCTCAACCAACTGCTCAAGCTGATAACTTCTTCGAGCAACGGCTCCACCGGGACTGATGCTTCCCCCAGTGATTGGCGGTGAGCCATGGCCCAAACAGCTTGGTCATTGGGGGGCGCTGGGTCCAAGCTCCGTCACTGTGATGGTAGATCTAGCTGTTGTACCAGCAGCAACCCCTGGCAGTACCAGCTCAATTGCTGGTGATTTGTACCGTCGAATATGTGAAGTATATAGAAATCAACCATTACCCCAGGGAGCAAGAAAAAACAAGGAAAACCTTGATGCTCCTTGTGTAAGTTGCTCGCAAGCACTATTTGAGCTAACTCTGGCAACTGCACTTTTCGTCCACTTGATTGATTACAACCTATTACAACCCATAATGTGGGTATAGCTTGGAAACATCAACGCCCGCAAATGCTTCCTGACCAACAAATGACATATGGCTGTGGGTCAAAATCCTGTACTCCTGGTTGCCCCATCATCAACAATTGTTTTCCTACTATTGTTGTTAATTACAATCCCCCATTATTAGTTGGTTACTATTGACCCATAGCCAAATTGTGTGGTTGCCCTGGGGTATGCACTTTTTGAAGCCATGTCCAATACTTTTGGAGCCGCGGGGTGATCGCCAGCACTTCTGCACCACGTAGCAGTGGCCAAAGTCACGGGTGCAAGTGTGCTCTCTGACACCTTTTGCCCAGTCTTGATCTGGTTGGTGGTTTCAACCCGTGAAAAATATGCGCTTGTCGACCAACCACGTAAGTCAATGATTCCTAGAGGAAAACATCTTTGAAAACATAGCCGGTGATGATGAACCACGAGTAACAGCAGTCAATCCGCGGCAGTTCAGCTGTCAAGAAACCACTTTGCTTGCCCGACTTGCCATAGCCTGGCTCCTCCGTCCTGCTGGTGGGAGCAAGTTGAGAAGCTTTCCGAGACTAGGTGATAAGCTCTTGAACTTAAGGTATTCCAATAACCACAGGATCAGCTTGATCAACTGATTCTCGGAATGACACTGGACGGAATAGCTTAAGAGCCAACATGCACAGCTGATGACAAATGGCTTGAGCTTTTGTTGGGTGCAAACCAACTTGTTGCCACTTTTTCAGCTGTGGCTGTGAGTCAGGCATTTGTTGGCTGGTTTGTATTGACCCAAAACCATTTGGTGGTTTTTCAAAATAGGGATCCCCCGCAAAATAGTTGGCTTATTAGTACAGTAAAACATGTGAAAAAAGATACTCCTATATAGGATGGTTTCTCAAAATGGGGTACCCCCAAAAATGATAGGTTTATTACTATGATTTGGGGGTACCATCAATCTATGATTCGAGAAACCACCACATCAACCATCCCAATAGCACCCGCTCCTCAGGAAATGTCTGCATCACCTCGTTCTGAGCCAAGTTGGGAATGCGAGTCCTGAGAAATGCTGCAATGTTTGGTGGTCTATTGGCTGGTTGCCCCACATGTTATTGTGGCGAGTTGGGTCATAACCAACCATCCAAAAAAGGTAGGTTAGATTTGTCCTTTGGGGGATGTGAACAGCCAAGGGTACCGGAATTTGACCCACAGCCATTTTGGGTGATTGACTAGTGTACTCAATCACATTGCTTATGACTAGACAAAGGGTGACGAAAGCCCCGAGTTGCTTGGGAAGAGGTGGACTGCAGTTGTGATATTTGCAACACTCTGATGGAGGTAGCAACGGTTAACCTACCATTCACGTCATGCCAATGATAGGGAACACAATGATGATGATGATGATGATGATGATGATGATGATGATGATGATGATGATGATGATGATGATGATGATGATGATGATGATGATTATGATGATGATGATGATGATGATGAGGGCTGATGAGGGCTGATGAGGGCTGATGAGGGCTGATGAGGGCTGATGAGGGCTGATGAGGGCTGATGAGGGCTGATGAGGGCTGATGAGGGCTGATGAGGGCTGATGAGGGCTGATGAGGGCTGATGAGGGCTGATGAGGGCTGATGAGGGCTGATGATGATGATGATGATGATGATGATGATGATGATGATGATGATGATGATGATGATGATGACGGTGATGATGATGATGATGAGGGCTGATGATGATGATAATGATGATGATAATGATGATGGTGAGGGCTGATGATGATGATGATGATGATGATGATGATGATGATGATGATGATGATGATGATGAGGGTTCTAATTCCTTACTCTGATGAAAAATGTTCAAGGCCAATACAGTGTGCTTGAAACACCGCCATGTTGCGTACCCAACTCGACGGTTTCGGCCACGACATGATTGGTTGCTTCGTCCGTTGAACCAATGGTGGGTTGACACTGCAAGGAAATTCGAATTTATGCAGTGAACCAGTGGGTCTATCACATGACTAGCGCATATTAAAGTGGTCAATAGCAAAAAATGTACAGAACATCACAATCTCACCTCGTGGATGTGTTTAATTTCCTAGTCGATTGCCAGGTCCTCATTGGGATACCCGAGCTGCACGGACGCTGAGAATCAGACCCCAGTAGCTCGTAGTCCGTCATGACCTCCCAGACCTCGCGATCAGATCAATGCGAGCCACGGCCAACGACGATTCGTTTGGAGATGAAGCAATGCAACCACCGAGGTTCAGCGATGAATTTGTAATGTTATCAGCAGGTATCTGCAAACAAAATCATAAAAGAATCTCATGTATTGTATGTACATGATATCATATATATATATAATATGTATTACATTATATTACATTATCCCGTTCGTCACCATACAGCTCCATGTTGGACGGCCTTTCGTTCCAATGCAAGATGTCCAAGAAAACCATCAGAGTCCTGATGATGGTGAACTGGGCAATTATAACGTAGTTTAGTATCCAATAGTGCAAACTATGCTAATCATCCCACTAATGTGTCAATAGTTCCGCCAATGTTGAGCAACTATGCAAAGTGCGGGCAATAGTCACTAGTGGTCCAAATGCCAGTTCCAGAATCATGCATCATGGAATGAAGCAGTTGCAAAATCCCAAAACCTTTCGAATGTTGTGATAATAAATTCTGTGATGCACAATGGATGAACATACATTGTATGAACACCGGGCAACAATTGATCAAAAATAGGAGTTGATGAAACCAGAACTCCTGTGGCATGTGATGGTTGAAGCCCAACGTCAATAGTGTGATCGACCACAAGTCCCGACTTGGTTGAGTTGACAGTGCAAGTTCATGAACAGCATTAACCAGCAGAATGTCTATCCAATTGTGCATTTTTTCTGCGTGTTCTTACTTGCTATCACCCACGATAAAACACTTGCGGCCCGGAATCACACCTACCTACAATTACATATATCAACAAGTGTACACATCAATGGGCCAATGGGCCACTAACCTCTTTACCCCTTACAGATCGATCAGTTCAAACATCAACCAGATCATCAACTGCTTCACAGTTGGTCACTTGTCCACCCAAATGACCTCGTCCACGGTGGCTCTGATATCAACACCTGCGACACCGGGGGTGGTGCCACGCACGGGCTTGCTGTTTGGCTTACATTGACCACTGTCAATTGCATAAAGGTAAGCACCTGCTGTGTGTCAGCATGTGATTACATGTACAATCATTTCTGCAGTTACGTAAATATGTTTCCATCAATGGACATGTCTGTTTATGTATGCAGTATATGTACATATATTCACAAAAACATAGATACAAATGTAAATATGTAAATATATATATTTATATATACAGTACATACATTTTTTCTAAACATGCACATCAGTTTGACATCCATATACTACATATATATATACTACATTTATTCATGAAGAATACTTAGTCTATCTGAGTCTTAGTATCTCTATATCCTGTGTGTAATACAGGGTATATGCTATGTAGGGTAAGATACTCCGCAAGCCTCACCAGGGTTCTCCAAAGTCCGTCAACTACCATGTTAACCATACTATGCACCAACGTTATCATCAAACATTAGAGACCATTACCAACAACGTGCGGAACTCGCATGGACCTGATGGTTTAACTATAAAACCAGGAGCTTCCCCTGCTCTCACGCGGACAGCAGCTGTTTTTTGGATGGGAGCTGCCTAAGTTGACGCCCTAAACAGTAGCATAAGCTGCGTGCCAAGCCGAGAACAACCAGTCAACAACTGCATGGGTTTCGATCAAATTTGGAGAACATCCCTGCCAAAAGAAACCATTTGCATCTATTTGCTCAAGGAAGTTCACCTTTTCCAAAGGTTTGGTGTGCCATTTTGCCATTGAAAACGCAGCCTTTTCCCAGGCGCCGCTTGTGTTGACTGCCACAAGGCGGCGACCCGGGCCCCACCTGTGAAGATCCGTCCTGAGCATCCGTCCCGTGGTTCATCTTGGTGGTTGCTGGTGGTCAACATCGTGGCTTCATGGCTCAATCGTGGCGAATCTCAAATGGTCAATCAAAGTCATGGTTTATAGTGGCCATGCAAATAGCTAAGAAGAGTAACAGCCAACTAGACTAGTGATCATGGATCATTCAAAACATCAACACCGTTCATTCCCACATTCTTGGCATTGGCCTCCAAGGTCGATGGGTCACCATTGGTGGGTGCCCGCCCTAGAAAGCAATCGGAAGTCGTGCCCTTCGGCGGGCGACCACTTCTGGCCAACAATATGCACCGGTGGAAACGGTGGCTCATGGCTCTGGACATAGGATACACCACCAACAAAAAGAATATGAAACATAACTACCATCTGCTTTCACCACTCCCTTTAGCTCTTTGGCTCCCCCTTTAAAGGGATTTAGGGATACCCCTGGCTCCTTAGCTCCCTGAGAATCACCAGCTAGATAATTATAGACATTGAGGTTTCTCAAAATTGACACCCCCGAATTGGTTGGTCTAGTACCCATAAATGGTTGATATTGGATGATTTGGGGGGACCCCTACTTTGAGAAACCACCACATCAATATGACACACCCGCATAATCCTGGACAAACCTGCCTCTATGCGTCTTTTATGTTCACTTTCTGCCTATATAAAATTCGATTCTCGACGTGCAGTATCTTGCCAGCCTCCCAAGCTCCGAAATGCAAAGGTCCGTTGGTAGTCAGGAGAGATGGGCCAATTGTTTTCGATGAGCAAACGCAAAGCAAAGCCAATTGTTTTCGATGTGAAACCGATAGCCAATAGCATGTTGTTCTTGTCACTGGTTGATGCAAGTTGATGGTGGTTAGTAGCCCCCGCAATAAACCCTTATGGTTTATTGGTACACCTTTGGGGGACCACCTCAGCCCCCATGTCGTTGGGCACTCTGTGGTACCACAGAGATCCTTTAATTATTGCCTTCATAAGCACACAAACAAAGCTAAACAATCAGCAAAATGACTTGGACTGCGTGGTTTCTACTCCATGGGCCCCAAAGGAATCTGACTTCAAGTTTTGTTGCAGTACTTTTTAACGGGAAATGCCGATGCCCAACATGGGTTTGCAAGAGCAGTGCATTATCACATGATATGAGTCATCAAATGTCACCAGTGGATTGTTGGATGGAACTGCTCTATCCCCCTCATTCTGTGTTTGTTAGGAGTCACCCACCAAGCCCAGAACAACCTCCAGATCGTGTTCCTTGGTTAATGACAATTCAACACGCTTCGACCAGGTGCGATTGTAGCTATGAATCCCAACAAAGCTGCTATCACAAGCAAGCAATTTCCAGAAACCAGCTTGGGGTTGTTGACAACCAGGTTCCTAAGATTTCTGGGTTTGGTGTCTCTTAGCAATTTCTATCATTTTCTAAGCCACCCATCAAGCCACATTAAGCCATCAGGCTCACCTGCAGCCCAGAAACTTGCGTTGCCAGGTGCATCTTCCAGTCGTACCACCGGTTCTCCACCAGGGATGAGGCAAACCGAGTCAGTCAACACCACAGGCGTTTCCTGCGCGGACAGGATGCACCCTGGAAGATCACCACAGGGGACACTCTTCATTGATTTGGCTCAGGACGTGGCCGGATTTGAACCATCCAATGTCCCCAGTGCCAATGCGTGTTCTGTTCACTTGTTTCAATGAGTGAATGCGCGTAGAAACTGACTGATCACTCTTGGGAGTTGCATTTCTACAGTCTATATATAATCATAAAACCAAAAATCAACAGCCTACATAAGTATCCCAGTTGTCTCAACGAATCTGTTTATCGATTGCACCTGCAAGTCCCTTTTGAGTCGTTAGGCTCCGTCATGTTTGTCAAAGCTAGGGTGGGATCCACTTGGGTGATGGAATATGCTTGCTGACCATGGCAACTATTGAACATCTCACATGCCTTTGGGTTTCATTGACTACAAATTGTGAACAAAACAAATTTGATTCTCTGGTCCATCAAAAGGAGGGCTCTCACATTATAGTTGGTTTCCAGCTTGAAATCAGAGATCTTCTTGATGGATTTCTGGGTGCTCCTGTCGGTTATCACAGCTATGCTACAGCAAGAACTTAGTACGTACTACTTCACCATCTGCGGTCCATATTGCCATGGGAATCCAAGGGTTGCATCCAAAGGAAAGGGCATGATGAAAGCGATCTTTCCGCGGCGACATCATGCATGACGATTAGAGGATTGTCGCCCGACACGCACCAAAACGCCACAATGCGCAAGTTTGGGTCTAGAGACTGTGGGGCAAGGAACTTTCATCTTGAACAATGATTAAGCAAATTACTAGATGACGTGACTACCTGATATTTCTGGAAGCCTCTTCAATACATTCCATTCCACATCCTACGAAATGTGTTGCTCCAAAAAAATGGTTTGAACCGTCAATCAACATATTTTTTTGGTGCATTCAAAACAGCTCGCCTTAGCAAGAGTTGGACTGCCTGTTCTAGCTAATCATGTTGGATGATCTCCTGATTTTTCATATGGAATGGCTCAAACCATCTTCTCAGCACTTCAAGCCCGTCCACTGTGCTTCTGGTTTGAACCCCCGAAGTGCGCAGAATTACCACAATTCCCACTTCAACATCGCTCCCAAATCCACCAGTTCAGTGTAGGGTTTACCTGGAAAACACCAGGAATCCATTGGAATCCACCATCAAAGATGGTAGAAAGTCGCACCCTGGCGCCTCGCCAGTAGTTTCTGCGCCTTCATCCTCCCGGCCAAGCACCTACGTCCAAGCGCTTGTTCGGAAGGCTCCCCCAAGCCTTCACCCGTTGTCGGGTTTACCATTTAAAACCAGGAATCACTTAAGCAGGGATCAAGGAAGGAACATCATCCAGCGTTTGTTTCATGATCAAATAGTTTAAGCCTTAAGCAAACAACTGTGGCTTCTCAGACATTGCAAGAGTCAGAAACCATGCAGTCTACCTGGCACCCGCTTTACATGGCCAAGCATGACTTCTAAGCGGTGCAGCAACACGTCCACCGAAGGACAGTGGGGCTTCTTTGCTAGACTGTGACGTGGCTGGTGGATCGGGTGGTTGACTTGCAATGGGGATCTGCCAAAGCCTAGCACGCTGACATGCTCGTGGGTGTCGTCAAAGGTAAGGTACCTAAAATAACAAAAACGACCATGCTGAAGTGGACATATTCAATAACTTGAGAAGTTGATATTGGAAAACATAGCCAGCTGAAAAGGGGGAAAAGAAACAAACTCTAAACACACAGAAGTGAAAAGGCTCCAAGGGAAGAAAGTGCAAGAGAACTAGAGTGAAAGGAACAATTCAACTGGGGACCAGGCGGGACGATACTGCCGCGGTTAGACGTGTGTTCTGAAGTTCTGCTATATAGTTCTTGCAAGCTCATCTAGCTACAATTACAGGTACGTCTCCAAGTTCAACCATCGAAACAGTTTGATTTCCTGCAAAAAAATCTGTTCAAATGACTCACTAACTAAACATCTTTTCATAACTGTTCTATCGCAAACTCAGTCATGGCTAGGCTCATAGACCTTGGGGGCAGGTGCCCCTGGGACCCGGCCTGCCGTTTGCGGCGGG
>VSDK01006886.1:322098-352663 GCA_009767595.1 Symbiodinium kawagutii | reverse complement strand
GCAGAAGTGCCAGGAGCTGTCGGGCAAGGCCTCGACACTGCCGACCCAGCAGAGTGACAGTCATCTGGAAATAGCTGGGATTACGATGGTTAATGATGGTTTAATCGTGAGAAACTGATGGTTAATGATGGTTTAAGCGTGAGAAACTGATGGGTTCATGATGGTTAATCAAGAGAAGTTTCAGAGGAAACCATCCAAGTTAGCATTAATCAGGAGGAAACTGATCCCTAGGGCTCCGAGTATGTACCGGCAACATGTTCCCAGTGTAAGTATGTGAATATGAACATTATCATGAAAGACTGCGAATATGAAATGTTAAATTTACCATGCCTTCCCAGGGTCATGTGTGTGGCCTGTTCATGCGCTTGCCGATGCCTTTTCGGCCTTCATCCTGAAGATCCTTGCCTTTTTTCATCTCGTGCGCCCCCAAGATCAGTTATCATCCTCACTTTCAGAGGATGAGAGTGCATCTTCGAACGTCCGGTAGCGAAGACGCAAATACACTTTTCTTAAAATAGTGATCTCCATCGTTTGTGGACTTGACTTTTGAGCAATTCGTTTGACGAATCTGTTCCAATCTTCCTGGCGGTAGCAGTGCCAGAAACGAGTGTTCACTCCTTAGATGCACATGTTGCAAAAATTGCCTTAAAGCGTTTGATTTCATGATGCACAAAATGGGATTCAATTCAAGGCACTGTGCAACTCCTGCTGGAATGCAAGCTCTTGCCATGCCTCACATAGTTCCAGCAGAATAAACTGGAATAGCTTCAAATTCATGAGACCACCTGGAATAAGCTCTGTGTTTTCAGCCAGGGAACATGACATTTGGGTTTCACTGGAAACCAAAATTTGTTGTCAGCTGCAGCTTTTGACGCAAGATCAAAGTATGCCGCCAGGGATCTATCCTTAGATGACGGCTGGATGGTCAACCAACAAGCCCAACAAAGATAGAGATCCATGTGCCACACAATGTTGAGACCCAAATGTCCACAAGTCAAGTGGCACAGCATTCATTCAGGGTTGCAATTGCATCGTTCTCCAGGTACCGGCCATGCTGCTCGGCGGTGCTGAACCACTTGCCCAAGTAGAACCTGGCAGCTTGCTGATAAGGCTGGCAGGGCCTGACCACAATTGACAACCCCCTGCAGATTTACATGCCTTGCTCATGCCTGCTGAGGGCGGCACACTGCTTTGGTGAGCAATGAAATGTACGAGTTCGGTTCAACTTGTTGATCTTGCATCATGTGGCATAGGAGATCCGATAGCCACGCGATGATCACTCGACACTTAGATCGGCCATGCTGCAGGTTTGATGCTGGTGCTTTCGTGAACAACATCTTGGATGCTTGGCACATGTTCAAAAAATAAGAGAATAACTTGATCAATCAGTGGTTGTTGGTCTAATGATAAACGTTGGCTTTACGGCCTGGCTTTACGGCCCTAGACAGCTTTCCGGTATTTGTCGATGGCCTAAACTTGAATGGGCACAGGCAAGACAGCTGCCCACATGTCAGTCGTGGACAACCACCACATGATCGGGGTACCAAGTGAAGGTCGCGATGGCACGGATGGTACGTTGTTACCATCATTGTCGGCGCTTTGGAAGAGGCAATGCAATGGCATGTTTCCTTTGGTCAAGTGTTTGGAGAATACCATCGAATCACATGGATTGCCTCACAACTCAATGGACCTATGGAAGACTCTGTGTGAATCTTCCGTTGAAGCGAACCGTGGCAAGAAAAACGGTGATTCGACATCGTTATTGATTTCATGGTGATGGTTTGCTGTTCGAACTGCAGAAGTTGCTGCATATGATCCATGAGAGGAGCATACTCTCTGAAAAAATCATATGGCCATTGTGGGTCGTGAGAACCTACTGGTTGGCACCGCTTCAAATGAAAGAGATACACAAGTTGGCCACCTAGGCCCCCAAAGATTTCAAGGACTTTGGAAACTGCTACAAAGTCCCCATGGACAAGAGCGAAGACCGACCTGAAGTTTACCAAGTTCAGCAAGCTAAAGTGTCCGAGACACATTCCAGGCCTTCGCGTGCAATTCTGCGAACTCATTCTGCCCAATGAAGCTAGTTGGTTTGAACTTGGGTTGGCTGTGCCTTAGCATCCGGGCTGGTTGTGCAGATTTCCTGCAATGGTTTTTGGCATTATGTAGAAACCATGCATTGAACAACTGATCAAAACACAACTCGAATGCTGAGATGAAAAATCAATCCACACCATTGCTGGCATTACTTTTGATGTATTTGTTGAACATATTTTGCTTTGGCTGGCATGTTTTTATTGAAAAGCCTTTAGGTCCCTTAGCTTCCCATTAATCCCATCCTATTGGTCAAAGGAAATCAAGCCTCTAAACCCATTCTTCATAGAACCATCCAACACAACAGGAAGTGACTCTTGAGGATAGAATGTATGTGGTGTTGAAGTTGCGATGTGCAATTGAAAGGGGTGAGGACTTCGCAAGTCATTATATAGGGGCTTTGTACACCCCCGGCCCTGAAGATCTAAACACTATAGTCGACTTTGCAAATTGGATACCCCATAATTGTTTCAAGAAAAAGAAATCCCACCAATCATTACCAAATAAGTTGATGTTTCTCCAGCACCCACCAGCAACGCAGTCAAAGCACTGTACTTTGTTTCGTTTTGCCCAATTGTTGAAGTCCAACCAGGCATCAAATAGCCTTTCTGCAGAGGGTCTATCACCATCTCCCCGAAGATGCATGTCATCAGACAGGAGCATGATTGCCCCCCCAGCAAGCCACAATCCATATCCCAAATTCAGAGAATGCATGCTGCAAAATTTGATTTGCATCGGGTCGAAGAAGCGGAGGTGGGTAAGTGCACCTCAGAATGTGATGGCCACAGAATTTGACCATAATCCTAGGAGCAAATCACCCCACATCAACATGTAGCAATATCAACGCCATACACAATCGAGAAGGGTTTTGAATTAAATTTCAGAAAACACAGATTCAGTCAAGGCACTTGGTTGGCCTCGTTTTATAGCATGTTGGAGAAAATTTTGTAAATCTCTCCTGGGAGTATGTCTCAGTGGATTGGGTACCTGAATGAAATTCGCTTTGGTCAGAGTACATGCATGGCAGATGTTCGCTGCTCGCCACCATGCTTGAAGGTCCAACCACTCCTAAGTCAATGAAGTGCACGACATTGAAGACATGATAATGCGACATCAACTTACAAAAATACTTTCAAAGGACAGCATGTTTATCATCGAAGGTTTCATGATATTTCAGAATGTATCGCATGCTGCATTGGAAAATGGCATCATGTATGATTGTGTTTCTTGTTCCCCTTACTTGTGCTGTTTCTTCTTGGGTAACGGTTCCATCAAACCATCCAACACCCAATTTGTGATATGATCTTTCAACATAACAAGCTCTTGTTTACTCTGAGTTAAAACAATGGTTGCACAGTAAAGTCACAGAAAAAATGATGATTGCCCCCATGTAATGAATCCGTGATTCATCATAGAAAGAAATTCCCCAAAACAGTGGTCTACATTGTATATATGGTAAAACGTTGAGATGGTGCAGCTGCTACACTTGCAAGCTGAGAGTCCCGATGCCACTTCCAATCCCCCAAGATGTCAGTGACTAGACACCGCAGGATTCGGTTTGTTTGCCCAGCAACACCACCAGGAATTGGAATTCCATGTGAAAGGCGGTTAAAGGAATCCACCACCTCAAAGAGCAGGTGGCCACTGCCCAAGATTCCAACTTGCCAACCTTTCCAGCACATGCTGCCAAGGAGCTGGTTGCAAGAAAGCCTGCAAAGTCTCGGCGCCAACTGCAATCTCCTCAGATGGGCAACATCAGTTCAGCTTTGGTTTGCAGCAGTGGTCAACACATCAATCATGTATCATGATCATCGATATGATGTAGTATATGATGTTTAAGATGTTCACAACCTGTGTAGTGATATGACAGCCCCATCATCAGTGACTCAAAAAAATAGCATGAACGTTCAACACCAACATATTAGTTGCTGCCTAGGTTCAAGTCGGTAGCTGAAGAGAGGGAATACCGTGTCTTTGGAATCTTTTCGGGAGTCCAGCCAGCTGCCACAAACCACAGATACCAACTTCTCATTCCGCTCATTGTAGACAGCATCATCCCCCCATATGTATATGGGGACAAAAGAGGCCCCAGTTTCAACAACTTTGGCTACCCACTCAATTCTTTGCTCAGACATGTGTGACCAGTAGGCTGAAATTGCATCACTGCTAGGGAGGTGGTTGCGTTCCAGCAACCAAGGGAAGAGGTGTTCTGGAAGCACGACTGGCATTTTCCTTAGATCACCAAGCACTCATGGAATGCAGCACAGTGTAGAATTATAAGTGTGCATATATAAATTTATACATGCATGAATATCATGTGCGCATTAAACATATTCTGCTTTATATACATATTACACGCTATTAATGATAAAAGCTTTACTCAGCTTAGAAGTGCAGGCACAGCATTCACCAATGCAAGCTAGTTGCTTGTTTGTTCTTTTCCCAAGCTTCGTCAAGACAGGCACATCCACCATGGTGATGGGAACCTCATTCCAGCAGAAGAAAGAAGATAATTACAATATCAATATAAATATATTTATATATATATATATATATCAGGATCAAACATCTAGGAATATGAACAGCAAACCCAAAAGCAACTAATACTGATTAATCTAAGGGGTTGTTCCAAGATCAACGTCTTTCCATATGATGGAAAACATTCATGAACCAATAGTCAACTGACCAGTGACAGCCTCAATTATTATTCATCCTTGTCAGCCAAGAAGCAGCGTTGCTCACCTGCCTCATCATATCCCGAGAAAGATTGTGTTTCCAACGGCCTTGCTTGCCAGCTGATTGAAGATTCAGCGCGGGGCCAGCCATGTCAATCCCATGAAACGCAAGCTCCTGGCTGATGATGAGGGCAGACAGCTGTCTAAAGTAGAATGTCCCAAACATTGCACAAAATGGGGGAGTGAGATCCTGTCCTTCTTGACTACATCGATCGTCTCATGGGCCGATGCAAACGATCCTGCCTGAGTGCATCACTGAGGCCGGTGAAGCTTCCACAACAAGAACCAAAATGAGAAGGAGGACTGGAGCAGCCTTCAATTAGCCAAGGCACCCCACCACCCGCAATCTGCATCACGTGCTCATACAGCGGTGATGTCAATGGGGCACCAGCACCTGCGAAGGGAACCCAAAGCAAAGGTGATCAAAGGTGAACCAGGGTGTATCAAGATGTTCATGCTTTTTACTCCAAACATCAGGGAAAATAGTGCGAAACTAAAGTAATGCGTTTTTGCTTGGTGCACATCTGCAATCTGAGACAGCTTGACACTATGTTTGGTCAAAGCGGGCACGCACTGATGAGAGGCCCTGATGGAATCAACATATCGTTGTAGAGCTATCTTTATCAAAATTGTTTGATGATTTTGATGCTTTCAGATGGGCCACAGCTTTAGGTCAGTGCATCCGACAGCCCCTACTTGTTTTGCCGCTTCTGCAGTTTGGCACAGTCCCAGAAAGCCTTGATACTTGAAACAAATCTTCAGACCAATAATTGACCAATCTCAAGTGAGATGTTGTTTGGAATCCAAGGCCCTCTAGGTTTAAGTGACCAGCTATTGCAGCGTGCAGCTCCCTCGTCCAAAAGGTTGTCCAATCATTGATTGAACACAGCTTACTCATGTTTGACTTCTGTGGTCTCAGCGGGCACTTTGGCAGAAGCTTTAGCCTTCGCTTTTGCCTGCTTCGGGGGTGCCTCAGAGTGTTCATGCATGGCATTGGAGCAGCTGGTTGTCCACCACCCCAAAGTCATTGAATACTTTTTGAATGGTCAACTTATTCATATTTGTTTGATATTAGACATGCATGCAAGCACATTCATTGTGATTACTTTCATTGCATGTACATGCCTCTTCGATGTGATAATCGAACAGAACTAGAACTAGTACTATGGAGTATGTGCATATTTCATGATACATGCATCCAGGTTGCAATGGCACTCTTCAGAATCCTGACTCCTGTTGAGAAGGAAAGCATGTTCACGTCTCCATCCGCCATCAGCTTGGTATAACGCTGCTTTGTCTCACCCTCTGCTTCGATGGCTGTGTCTTCATGCCTCTCTGCATAGAACTCCTCCAACTTCGACTTGATCTCGTTGAGGTTGGTCTGGTGTTGTTGCAACTCAGCTTGGTACCCAGCCTTCATAGCTTCGGTCCTGAGTGGAAAAGCATTGAGACACAGTAGGGGCCCTTATATTTCTTGTGAGTGTTTCCATCACTTTTCCTGACCGGGTGATGCTGACTTGAAAGGTATCCCATCTGGGCTGATTGTTTAACCGCTGATTGTTTCAAACAATTTTAATGTATCTGTATATGTATAAGATCTGATTCTAGATGAATCAAATGAGTTTGATCCAAGACACATTGAATGGGCAGTGAGCTGTGTAGATAAGCACCGAAGCTCCGTGAGCTTTGAGGAAATTTGAGTGATCTTGCTGGAGACTTTCTTGTTGTGCTTTGGCACTGGCTGGGCTTGGCCTTCAGGCTGATCAGCTTCCCCAGTAGTAGTAGTAGTAGAACCTCTCCTCCTACGCCTGGCTGGATTCTTCCCACCTTTGCCGGATCCCCCTTTGCCAGAGACATCAGCGTCAGGACCATTGGAAGAAGGAAGTTGTCCTTTGCCACCTGGAGCTTCAAGGACATCCGCCGCGGGCTTCTGCAGTGCCTTTTGCCTGAAACAACCGGTGGATCATCAATCAATGGGCTAACCATCAACACCAACAAAAAAAGATGTAATATATGTATATGTATATATGTATATTTTTATATTTATATATATAAATATATGTATATATATATATTTATATATATATATATATGGACCCCTGATGTTCCTAGGTGGTGGCCCCTCACTGGCACATACGGGGTAGAGACCAGCAGCTTTTTCCAACATGTTGCCAAAATACATTCGGTGGGGTACAAATATGTGGATGCATATTGATGCATTTGGGTGATCATTCATGGTTGGTACTCCGATTTAACTACTTGTAATGGCATGCTTCACATGAGGGAGGCAAATCAGAGCATCTGGGCACACGCAATGCACACATGCACACATGCACATGTTTCTGCAAATATGTTGGAATGATAGATGCACACTCTTGGTGGCCATATATTGGATGATTTGTTTTGAATCAGTGATGATACATGCATGTTCAAAATGGATGAGACAAGTATAATTTGTTTAACACATAGTGAATTGAAAATCTTGGGAAAATCCAGCAGTACCCCGGAGCCAAGATGCAACAGACGGCGGCCAGCTTCAGAGTCGTCAATATTTCCCTCATGACGCACACCCCACTCCCGATGCTTGGACTCCTCATCCTCCAAGACAAGGCTGTCCCACACCCGGAAAAGCTCCCATTCCTGCCAAGTACACACAACAGCCTTCTTTGAAAAAATGATAACTTGACATGACTGCGGATGGTGTTGCCCTGTTGGACAAACATTTTACTGCATACAGATTGCAAACATAATCAGGTCTAGATAAGATTTGATAACTTTGAATAATACCCAGCCTCATCACCTTTGACTTCGAAATGTTCGCACCAATAGGGTTCCTCATGCTCTTTCCTGTGAAGCTCAGCTGCCTTCTTTCGGGTTCTGATGTCATTTGCAATCGACTCGCCATAGATGTCCTTGAGGTCCTTGTATGTCTTGTAGACAAACTTCCCCCGCTTTGTTGACTGCGATTTTTCAACTGCATTGACATAGGTGGTGCTTTTCCACCAGTTGCCACCACTTGCCAACCAGTCCTCGTAGAGGCTCTGCAACAAATGGCGGTCTTAGTTCCAAGTTCATTTGGTTGGAAGAATCAACACCAGTGTGAATCAAACAAAAAAAAATCTCCCCCAATATTATCCCTGGGTTATGCGTTTTTGGGCAACACACAATTAAATCTAAGGCTTAAGATAATTGTAGCAAGGCACTGTGCTTTCGATCCTTGGCTTTCTCCAGCACTTCTGGTGGGCACGTTGCACCTCAAAACAGGTGAACGGATGCAACGACAGAGGCTAAACAGCAACCACAAAAGCAACAAAAACATCTGCCATCTTGGATCACAAGTGCCTCAAGAAAAAAAACAACACAGATAGACAAATCCTGAGAAGAACATTTTCCCAACCATGATTTGCACTAGAAAGGGCATTGTCTAAACTAACCCCAAAGAACATTATATGAAAATTCCAGTGCAAGCCAAGGTACTAGTAAAGCTCCGGCCAAACGCGACATAGCTATTGTGGGCGAGCCGACTTTGTCTCTCTTCTAAAGTCTCCAGCTTCCCAGTTCGCGTTTTGTACTTGAAGCTTCCATCTTCCATTCGAACTGCACACTTCTCCAGCTCTTCAGCTTCAAGCTCTGCAGTCGATTGGCGATGGAACTGCTGCGACGTGTCTTTGCGAGCAAGCACCATCACAGCTGCTCTCGCAGCTGCCTGGGAACCTTCAGCACCTTCAGCATCTTTTGGCTCCAGAGGCTGGTCTCCTTCACCTCCGCCAGGCTGAGCGTCCATTGCTGGTGCTGTGTCTTCAGCCACCGATCCCTGCTCATTCTCCTTTCCCAGAACATCAGTCATACATTTCTGCACCTTTCCCACCAAATCAGCCCTCACCTCATCTGGCAATGATGCTGAGGCAAGGGCAGTTTTCATAGCAGTAAAGGCATCCGTCACTGTATCTGGGACTTCTGGTGCTGGCATATCACCTTGATTGCTGATTGGCAAAGAACATGCCCTGACAGGAAACACATGGAAGTTCAGGAAATATTATGTGACCATTTGGTAACCAATCCACTTGGTTCGATTTCCAAGTTCTTGAATTCAGAAAAATCAAAAACAAGCCAAGTGAATCAAGTCACCGTGTTGCTGGACCTCATGTCCACCAGGGCCAGCAATGTTTGAGGAGTCAAGGCCCTCTGGTGCACTGGTTGTGGCAAGACGAGTGAGCTCTTCGTCCAATGCCTGTAGGAACTCATCCTCATTGCCCAGCGTGGGTGGAACCGGAATGGTGTCTCGCTGCTTGTGCTCATCATATGCTTTCAGCACCAAGTCCTTCACCACACACTGAAAGACCTCTCTGGCCTCATCACGATGAATGACAGCACGTTCGACCATCTCGAAATTTGTTGCGTGCTGCTTCGCAACCCAGGATTCCAACATCTCTTTTCGGCTTGCCAGTAGCACCTTCGCATCCGCCTGGTTGGATGCATTGGCAAGGACATTTGATGTCAAATCCTGAAACTTCTTCTCGGCCACTTTCTCAGCTGCAAGCTTCAATTTCTGCGCAGTGGATTTGCTTTGCTCCAGATCACTCACTGCTGCATGAAATCGCTTGCAGGCACACAAAGCTTCCGTAACCACAGGAGACATGGCCAGCCGGTCCTCATGTCCAATGGAGCTATATGACCATTGAGAGTTGAAACCCCCCTCCCAAAACACACAATTCAAAGTTACACATACTACTAATCATCTGAACAATTCTTTACAGCATATAATGATACATGGCATGCATGACATGCCGCATATTGGCATCCCACAAAAAACCTTGCGTGTGCAGTACACTAGCCAAGGCTCTTCTGCAGGTACAGCTTCCAACCCTTTGAGCCACACAATTGCATGCTCCTCCAGCTTGTGAAGACCAGTGCCAACATAGTCTCGTGGGTACAATCCTGCTTGGAACATAGGTTGGAGAAACATGCTGAGCGAAAAGGCAGAACTCACCCTAGCCGTATCCTCTGGAGAAGTAGGGCTGCAGACCAGTTCTTCCAAGGTCTTGGGACTTGTGTCCTGCTTGGGCTCCGAACCTGATCACATAATGAATTTGACCATTGTTTCAAATTGAAAAAGGGAAGAGAAAAACTAGATTGCATACTTAGCAGATCATCAACCGAGCTAGGAACTCTATATGGCTGACAAATAGCAGCACACAAGTCACCAAAACTTACTCACAAATGAATGCCATGTAGCCAGTATCCACTTTCGATTGCCCCGGTTGACAGGAACCATTCGCTGGAGTTGCCTTAGCTTTGTTTTGAGGGTGGGCTTGGCATGAAATTGACAACCACAGCATGTAACACATGTGTTGAGAAAAAAATTGCATATATTTAAATGGGTAAGTATAGGCAATGTTTGAGTTTCAACAGCTTACTATGTCCCTTAAAACCATTATTTGTTTTTTCTTTGAAGGTACTTCAATATATACATACATATATAGCTATATATATATATTACATAAATATGTATGTAGTTTAAAAAGATCTTTGGACCAGGCTGTGTGCATACAGGATACCAAGATGCTGGGCAATGGACTCTCTTTGGAAACAGGGGGTTTCTCCTGACCTGCTACAGCATCAAATGATGCAGCCAGACTTTCAGGTTTGATAGGGCTATGCACAGCAGATGTTGAAGACATAGGTGCTGGCGAATCATCCCCACAAAGACTATCCCCAGCTGGCGGAGTCGGTGGTTCTTCTTCTGGTTGAATCCGCGGTTTCTTTTGATCAGGGCTCTTCAAAGGCGGAGTAGCTAACTTCTCCGCAAGCATGGTCTGTCTTGCAGGACTTGGGACTGGTCGCTTTTGAAGAGCTGAGGCCGCTGAAGCCTTCTTGCCTGGGAGTTCACCATGTGGGTCAAGGCTGATATGAAAAGAAAGAAGTTGCAGTACCCAGCACTCCGAAAACTATCAGCTGTCGTATGTGCATGTCAAAATATAATTGATTCGTGCTGATTTACCACAGGTTTACAATAGTGGTGATGAAGGGCTATGCAGGGATCATCACACCATGCATGAGCATTTCAAACCACCAGCAACCAAAAATTAGCATTAATAGGCACCATCTATTGTGGGAAGAGTTACTGACAGGAAGACAATCATATAGGTGAGCTTCGCACATTTTGTTCCCTTGCCTCATGTTGGAAAGGAAACTTAACTTGGAGGTCTACCTAACCCCGAAAGGCCTGATTCTGGCTTCGTTGCACCACAACACCCAATGGATTCGTTTTGATGATGGTTGTGGGTGGCCATGTTCAATCAATTTCCATATATGTAGCATCAATGGAATGTTACATATATAGGGTTCCATCAATTTCCAGGGAGAGCAAAGCAGGTGACAACGGCATGAATAACAAGGTACCAGAGTCCTGGCCCTGGATCTTGCTCAACCTGGCCATAGCTTCAGCCATTTCCTTTTCCAAGTCGAAGTGAGACCCCATGATTTATCACCTCAGATAGGCATGCCCAACACAATCAGCAATTGATTTACCAAAATTCCAGTACAAACAATCATCATCTGTTGGCTGTTTTGGGAAATAGCATCAGTTCAGGATATATTCAGTTCCAAACCATGCAGTAGATGCTGAAGGGAAACCATAAACTCAACCATGTGTGCGCACACCCACAATGCAGAGGTTTTTGCAGCCAGGATACTCCTCCCTGGTCCAGGTGTCACACAGGCCAAACACCACCGAAGCTGTTAGTGCTTGATCCCAAAATCTTCAAAAACCATGATTTTTAATTTAACGGAATTTAACGGAATTTAACGCCCAGCAGTCCGTATTCACAGTATTTAACGAAATTTAACGAAATTTAACATTTACACATTTTTGACCGTTCAAGGACTTCACTGCAAGTGCAGTGTAATTGTACACTATTTTGTAGTGTTTGAACATGTTTTCACATGTAATTCATGCAGTTCCTGGGTATGATTTCACTGGTTTCAGCTGCAAACGGACGAAAATGAAGCATTCTTGGCTCCAATCGTGTATGGGCAGTCTTTAATCATGATTTCCATTAAATTCATCATAGGGGGCCCATTGTAGGATGACCACCTGTCAAAAAGGAGGAGTCCTATGCCTACAGTGCATTGGTCTCAGGTACTTGTTGTCAATGCAGCAGTTCGTAACTTTTGGGGGGGCCTTATCGATGGTACATACTTTAACACCCAGTGAAACAGATTGTACTGTTGACCAGTTGATTGCGCTGCAATTGGCATCATCCTCAAATGGTGCGTATCCCCAGTGATTGAGAGTAAACTTGGCTTTGTGGCTGAACGCCTAAGGGCACTTTCGATTTCCGATGGGCATGGCACACAACCTTCTACCGGTGGCAACCCGTACAATGGAAAAGTGGTCGCGATGGAGGATGTTCATCAATTACACTGGCCATCAGCCTGTACGAGGCACAGCTTGACAACCTTGGAATCAACATTGAAGCTGCACCCAGCTACGATATTTGAAAAGGTGCACTGGATGACAGTCAATGCAACAGTACTTGACCTGCACCCTTCCGAGCTGGACAATTGATGATGTTGGGGAGGTTGCCAATCAGCATCCTCCCAAACCCTGCCAAAATTGGCATACACTGCCTGATTGGCCAAAGACCAGATTTGTCCTTAACATGAAGAGTGTTATGATCACTGCTACTTCAGGTAGGATCAAAAGAATGTATATTAGGATTAGATCTTGGATTGTATTCCCAACTGCCCTCATCCAACAATATAGTTTGCATCTTGGGAGAACAGTTGTTTGTTTGTGCTTTCTAGTGACACTAGTACGGTGGTGGGCCCGTTCCTGGGTTGAGATTATGCAACAATTTTCTTGCAAAGTATCGATGATCGATGATTTGCCAAATTTAATCTCATCAACCATTAAGTGTTTATTGCATGAATCATTACTGGATCAAACCACCAACATGGAAAGCAAAGAAACCAACAGCATCAACATGACTTTATACGGATTCCATCTTACAGCCCAAAAGACACCCATGATTTCCCAGTGCAAGAGCACATTTTCCCATGTGATCGAACTCAGTGCCCAGCCAATGTCAAGCACTCACCATGGAACTGGCTATGTAGGGATTAATCCCCAGCCAAATCACGCAGGTAAGACTCGAACTGATCTCTAGACCCATGGTGGGACCACAACACCATAGGATCAGGTTTGAACAATCCATCTTTTGCAGCTTGTCGCAGCAACCGCTCGAGGTCATTGAGGTCAGTGTGCGCAAAAGCGCCAGGCGGGGGGTCCTGCGTGAGCTGGTAGCACAGCGGGCATGAAAGCTAGCATTGCGCAAGACACTAGATCAATGACATTTCTCATTGGTAACTAATGTGCAGATCATGGTATGTATTTTTTTAATGTTTATATATCAAGACCCCAAGTAGGCTCTGAAACCGACTTGCTGGTAAAACATATCAGCAACCAAGCAGCAGCTCCTCCCAAGGTAGATCCAATAGTGCTGAAGGGTCCAGCCAGCCATTCGGAATCCCAGGAAGTTGATTTTCACTTGAACCGGAATTGTAGGCAGTGGCCTCAACAGCAAATCAAAGCTGATGAGCTGGTGATTTCACACTCTGTACATATATATATATATATATACATATGTACAAATTTATATTTACATTAGAAAAGTGATTAAATGCATCTGAAAATGAATATAGTTATATCTTTCTACCTCTCTCTTTGCTACATGTATGCATTTCTACATGCTGAATTTTCTTGATGCACCATAAACATCACATGAAATCAAGTCACAATCCACTTGCAATGTAGCTCTGCGATGCGCTCTCCAAAGGCCGATGGATATTTCGCCGATGATGAGAGGTCTTTGCCGCCAGACCTGGGCAAATGGGTGGCCATGATGGACCTGGTAATTGATGATGAAAACAAATGACTGCATACAGGCAAGGCTAATTGAAATGGTTTGAGTCCATTCAAATAATGTCATATTGTTAAGATCCCCACACATGATATCCAGATCCATCCTTTTTCTTGGTCACCTTCACCATCTCAATATCCTGGTTGCCCTTCTTCATCTCATGCCTCCGCTCCTGTGTGAGCTTCACTTCCAATTGCGGTATCCAAGGCCTTGGTCCACATGGGGATGAAAGTTATCCTGGAATCTGAATGGGCTGTTGATCACATGCAGTCAAAAACACCCAATCATTTGGGGCCCAGACGCATTGCCCAATCCAAGCTCTGGCTTTGCAGTTGGTCCGCCCATCATGCCCATTGACCTAAGTTCATAGGGACATAACTTTCCCCAAGTTTGAAATTCAATGCGAATCAAACTTGATACATTCTAAAATATGTGATCCAAGCACATGACTGATACATTAAAACATATTAATACATCTACTTGTAGTGTGCTCCAGTTTTCGAGCCCTGAAAAGATGTGTGCAAAATTGCCATGATTTTGACAATGGTTGATTCAAGGCAAGGAGCCATTTCACCATGAGGGGCCGCAATCTCACGTTCATCAAATGAACCATGGAGGGCATGACGTCCAAAGTGGTGCGTCCCGGGTTTTCTGCTAGCCAAACTACACCACGAGCAATCCCTATGAGTGCTAAAATAGCAAATCGATCCAGCATCGTTGAGCCTTCCACCACGAATGGCCAAGTTGCACCCTGCGGTTCGGTTGCAGATCGTTGATGCGTAGCACTGCTGATGAAGATATATGACTTGCAAGGGATTCCTGCAAAGAATAGTCCAAAAGCAGCGATCCTCAAGGTCAACTCCATTGCCTTCAGGAAGCCCACGGTTGAAAGCAAGTTCTGGGCAACATTGTCCGACTCCACATCGAAGCCCTGCCTTATGGCAAGGATGCGCATATCATGAGGATTGATCAATCTATCCACCACATGGCGGTCAATCTTTGTACTTGTCTTCATTTAGCTTCCAATAAATTTACAATATAGCTCCTGTCTAGATTCTTGCAAGGGCAATGGAGAAGAAGAAGATTAATTTGGTGTCAGGATGCAACAGATAAATAGCCATAAAGCACCATAAAGCCTAATAGTCATATTCACAGCTGGTACCAGTTTGGTTGGTAGGAGAAACTTCGACCCAGAGCAACAAGAAACATTGAAAGGTTAGTTGATGAACACTCAGCTATGGTCTGACAAATGTTCCAACTAGTTTCATTCTCAAATGCTTCTTTGACTTTTAACCAAACCCCATCAAATTGATAGTTGCTAGTGACCAATCCCAAGACTTGTAAGCCAACGCATCCAAGATTGGTTGATGCCAAGCTGCGCATTGAATGATCGCTTTCCTGAGACCCAGAAGCAATCTAAACCCAATATCAGAGGATCCAATGAAAGTGCACATGCAAGTACATCCACCAGATGAGACCAAGGAGCTAAATCCACGTACCACACTTTGCACTCCAGAGAACATCTCAAGGCAATGTAAGTCCTGCAGGAATCAAATGGTCAGAAACAACAGCAAATGGGATTCCAAGGATGGGTGTTGTGATGCTTGGAAATCAACAAGCTGTGGGATGAGACACAATTACTTGTATCCCAAATTTGTTGCCCATAATGCATCTCATCTAACCATGGCTCCCAAATATGGGTGGCTTATAGTTTGTCTTCTATGCATCTTTCTGGGATTGTGTGTAGCAAGTAACTATGGATCTTTGAATACATCAACCCTGACCCAGCAGAGTATGAATCAAACAACCCAGTGGCCAGACTGTCCCGGCAGGTTGTTTCTGGAGCTTGGGCAGCTATGAAATCCAGCGAGTGGATCCTTGGCTGTTGGCTGAGGAATGGTGGGGCCAAAGGTGGCACCATGCAACATAACATCACCGCTTGATTTGTTTTGTCAATGCATCATCATGGATTCTAGTAGTGCAGCCAGAGCACACAATTCCTGGCACACCCAGCCAAAGCATGACCGCAACTTGTACACGGCTAAGACGAATGCTTCGTGGTGGCGTGGATACATCAGGCATGGCGCTAGTCAGGGATGAATGATCACGTGATGATAAAAGCAAGCCTAGAAGCTGCAGGTTAAAACATGCAAGAGTGCACAATACCGGCGTCTCCTGGGAGATTGATACCCCTAAATCACCCAGAGCGATACAGCTTAAAACCCTCAAAAGGTCTAGGGCATGTTTGTAACATATCTAGGCATCCAAACCGTTATATTCAGCAGCCCACCTAGTAAGGTCATGAGTGAATCTGAAACTGGACTTTCCCTGAGGTAGTTGGCCCTTGCAGGCTTACTGATCATAGTTTGTTGGGGGTACAGCTGTACATGTTTTTGCTCAAAATTGTCACAGCTAAATCCCGCATAATGATAAACGGCAATAGAGAGGTGGCTATAGGGATACATCATGATCATTTTCAACAGGCACACTAGACTCAAGTATCCACGCTAATGATGTTAACAAGTTCAGAAATCAACGTATTGCCTGAGCCCGTCATTGTTGGGTTCCTTGAATTGTCAAATTGTGTGGTTCTTTGCTACCACATCCCCAGAACAGTTCCAGGCAGGGCTGGAGGCACCTTTTCGAAATGCAGGTGCCACAACATCATTTCTTTGTCGTTGTCGATGCTGAAGTTGACCTGTCCAAGATGTTCAAAACATTTCGAAACTAGATTAGATATATGGCACACCATGTTATGACCAGTACTGCACACCAGTTTAAGAGGAGAAATGGCCAATGTCTGCAACAAGCCTGTGTTGAACAAATTGCCAATGAATGCTTTCATGCATACGTTTGCATTTTTCCCCGTGGTCGAACAGTTTGCGCAGTCAGCTTTCAGCAAATCACACAGCTACAATAAGGAAATCCCCAGGCCATTGGCCCATTCCTCATATAGTACCCGTGTGAGCCGCCCAGCCACACTGGCTAGGCCGACATCCAAAATTCTAAATGGATCTAGGGATTAAAAGCTTTGAATCAGCACTTCATGGCCCCTTAGCCGTGCTTTTCCATATCAGAATCAAGCTGTTCTTCTGGAAGCCAACCAGCCACAGTCATCGCATGGTGCCACCTGAAAAAAGTCCAGGCATTTTGAATCAATGATCGAAGTAAATATGCACAGATCATGAAGCACAACAGAGAAAGTCGAACACATGTTTCGATTATTTGATATTATGATCACAGTTCATCAAGATCGATCAGGAGTTCAAAGTTGCATACCAAGTAACGCCTTGCCCATATCTGCATACTTGCTCCAAGACAGGGAAACACGGCCAGAGGCATCTGGTTTACACTTGCTGTCACCAGAGCAGTGGGCAATGCAAAACTGCTCAGCTGACAACACAACCAGAATCGCAAGTGCTGTGCCAGGGGTTCCCTCGGCTGGCATCACCATATAGCTCCTCAGAACAAGACAATTTTGCAAATGAAACACAATGAACTCAAGGTAAATTTGATGTGTATGTACGCATTCCAACTCGAGCTCATTCATGCAAGTGAAACACTGAAGGTTTTATGATGTGTTGAAGATAAGCGGCATTTTGCTTTCGTCAGCAGGTTCTTTCAGATCAGCTAGCTGATCTGGCATCAGCTCCTTTTGACGTCTGAGCTTTGCCAGGCTCTGCTGAGCCTTTTGCTCCCTCTTTCTTCTTGCCCTCACCTTTTGGGGTGTGCACTGATTGCCTTTGGGATCCCAAATTTTCCCTGGTGTAAGCATGAGAGCTGATCCTCTTGGCCTGCGTCTTCGAGCTGATGGTGGGTCATTAGCTCTGCTGGAAGACGCTGTTGCTTTTGGTGCCTTCTCCTTATCCTCGATCTCCTCATCTTGGACCTTCTCCTTATCCTCAATCTCCTCATCTTGGGGTGGGGTTTTCCTTTTCTTGCCACCATCTCCTTTGGAAGACGCTTTTGCTTTTGCTGCCTGTTCCTTCTGCTCCTTTTTTTTCATCCTCTCCTCCTTCTTTGCTTCCTTTGCAACCCTGGCTGCTTCCTTCTCTGCTTTGATTGCTTCCTTTTCTTTTTCTTGTGCTGCCTTGGTTCTTTTTTCCTCATCCCTCATATGTTTTCGCATGTTTGCTTGCACTTGCGCAATGCCTGCGTGTTCTGGTACTGTTTCGACCGGGGCTTCTTGTTGCAATGCTTTGGGCAAAGCAGCACCATCGGGGATCAAAGGGGTTCTCTTTCCAGCAGTAGACAATGGCTCCTGCAAAGAAAAAACAATGACCCATTGAGAGCAATGTGGGTGATTGAAACTGAAAGTATCCGCAACGTTACATATGCAAATGAAAATGTAGCATATCAGCCTGCAAAGTCTGTCGAGCCCCTGTTGCTTCTTCAGCTTGGGCCACAACCGAAGGAGCAGGAGCCGCCACCTGCAATTAAAACACATGGATGTCAAGACACATTGTTATGTGCTGCTGATGCAAATCAAAAACATGAAACATAGAATCCAACAAGTGCCTTGAGTCTTCGTCTGGAAGGTGGAAGCCAAGGGTTGGGAATGGTATCCCGGTATGTTTCATAGTAGGCTGCAAAATCCACAAGGTCACGAGTACTGATTTCATCTCGATCGCCAACCCATTCATGGACAAGGTTGTCAACTTCCTCTTCCCAGTGTACCTGTGAGCAGTTCATGCATGTGTATGTGAACACACACACTGCTGGAACATCACGCAAAAGACAAGAGTCGATAGGCTCACGCCTTTTCATCTTCTTTGGACATCACCTTTCCAAACATCGGCTGAGAGAAGCAGAGGATCACATAGGAATCAAAATCAATGCAAGGGGCATGGAAGAACTTGTCCCAAAGCACAGCTTCCTGAAGCAAATGGCCCGAACCCCGCCAGCCTTGGTAAGGTCCTTCTTATTCATGACAACAGGCACCTGAAATTGAAAGAAAAGAAAGATAAACAAGACTGAGTCCATTGGTTTGCCTGGC
This sequence comes from Symbiodinium kawagutii, assembly GCA_009767595.1. Taxonomy (NCBI): domain Eukaryota; class Dinophyceae; order Suessiales; family Symbiodiniaceae; genus Symbiodinium; species Symbiodinium kawagutii. Next base: position 333,914 of record VSDK01006886.1, on the reverse strand, counting down.
CTTTCGAGCATCCGTCGGTTCAACCTTCCCAACAAAAGAGTGAACGGCAGCTTCCGCATTAATTGGAACCAATAAGTTTCATCAAAAGTGAAGAGCACACCATGATGCAACACCATGCCTGGGCCACGGGCTTTTTCTTTGCGTCAGCCGCTGCAATCGCCTGCACTGCAATTGAAACAGCAGCACCCCAATGTGCAATGGCTTTGAAATGACTTATGGCCTTGTCACCTTTCTTTGGTCCATCCTTGCCAAAACTAAAAAATGCAAAAAGCAAATTAATTGATGTTGTGAAACTTGATCGGTTGACCTTGGAGGCATCTTGCGGCGGACATGGCACCACAGCAGCCTGCAGTGGAAAATGTCTGCTTGTGAAGTATCATTGTGGATTACCCGATATCTTGCTCAGCATCAGCTACCAAAAAAATCCAATTGAGATAATGCATATTGGTGTGATCAATCACCCTGCCTGGGTTGAATGCTGCGTGCTCTTTGCTGAAGCCTGGCATTGGGAAACATCATGCCACAACATGTTGAAGATGTGTTTGATCCACCTGGCCTCTACATCCTCTTTTCGCTCAACCTGCACAATGGGCAGGTTGACAGCATGACCCCGGTATGCACAAAAGTGTTTGACAGCATATGGCCTTCGATTGCTCATCGTTCCTGGCTTTGACCTGGCCCAAAATTGCAGTGAAATTTACTCATGCTCATGACTCAAGCGCACATGCCACAATCACACAACACCATGCCTTGGCCACAGCCTTTGTTTGCTTTTCTTTCGTCACCTGCATACAAAGCAGCAAGGCCCCATAGCCCCATAGCTTGACAACAACACAGCCTCATGTTCATTCTTTGTTCCATCCTTGCCAGAAATGCATTGAACACCAGCTGCAATTCTTACTCTTGGTGAATTATTGTGCATATGTCTTTTTACCACATAATCGAATGTGAATCCACCCGGCCTTGTCATCATTCTTTCTTGATTTGACCTTCGAAAGAAAAGTATAAATTCATGAGTAAACAAAGGCACAGCATTCAATTATACCGCACTTTGCCTCAGCTAAAGTCCTCGCTTTTTTTGGAGCCTGCGATTCAAGTGTGAGGACTTGACAATGGAAGTGTTTGACACTACATGGCCTGAAGTTCTTTTTCATCCTTCGAACTTGTTCCTCCAGCAGCCACCTGAAATTGGAAAAAAAAAAGCTAAACAAGACTGAGTCCATTGGTCTGCCTGGCCTGTCGAGCGTCCTTCGGTTCAACCTTCCCAACAAAATGTGAATGGCAGCTTCCACATTCATTGGAACCACTAAGTTTCATCAAAAGTGAAGAGCACACCATGATGCAACACCATGCCTGGGCCACGGGCTCTTTCTTTGTGTCAGCCGCTGCAATCGCCTGCACTGCAATTGAAACAGCAGCACCCCAATGTGCAATGGCTTTGAAATGACTTATGGCCTTGTCACCTTTCTTTGATCCATCCTTGCCAAAACTAGAAAATGCAAAAAGCAAAAGAATTGATGTTGTGAAACTTGATCGGTTGACCTTGGAAGCATCTTGCGGCGGACATGGCGCCACAGCAGCCTGCAGTGGAAAATGTCTGCTTGTGAAGTATCATTGTGGATTACCCGATACCTTGCTCAGCATCAGCTTCCAAAAAAAATCCAATTGAGATAATGCATATTGGTGTGATCAATCACCCTGCCTGGGTTGAATGCTGCGTGCTATTTGCTGAAGCCTGGCATTGGGAAACATCATGCCACAACATGTTGAAGATGTGTTTGATCCACCTGGCCTCCGCATCCTCTTTTCGCTCAACCTGCACAATTGGCAGGTTGACAGCATGACCCCTTGCAAGCCTTGCCTAGAAGCCAAAACATATAGATATACAAAAATAATCGAACATGCTCATGAAAGTGAACATACACATTAACAGCTCTGGCACTCAGCACGAATCAGGCAAGCCTCATCATGAGAAGCAGCAGCCTCTACCCCAATCACCTGAGGTCAGAACCTAAAACTTGAAAATGCAAACATGAATCATGTTCAAACAGCACTCAACTCCTTGCAAGGCAAGAAACTTCAGGAACGCTCTGCTCATCACCGCCTGGAGCATTCACCATGTCCTGCGGCTGTCATGATGGGAAGAGGTTATGTCGATGAAAGGAAAATACAAACGAAAGACTTGTCAACAGATTCTGTCACATCCTGTTGGGTTTCAACTAGCTGTAGAGTCTCCATTGTGTCCATGGGATTCGGCTTCTCAACTCCAACCTGGAACAGCCCCAAGTAACAAATGTGAGAAATTGTTTTCACGGCATATGCCCCATCCACCCCACCTCATTTTCATCATCTTCAAAAGGATCTTCTCTTCGAAATCCCGCTGGGTCAGGAGACTTCTCTAGAGGATCCTTTCAGGGACAACAGTGCAAATCAAAGAACAACTCATAAGTCCGCTATGGTCCGTTTTCACCACTTTAGTCCACATGCATATATGCGAAGAAGCAATGAAAAAAGTGCACTGATGCATACACATAAGGGCAGATGGCATTAAAAGACACTGATAATTTTTTATGGGCTTCATATGGGGGCTCTCCTCCAACCCTTCGGCATCCAAGGAAATGGAATCCGTGGATTCCGGCGACGACTTGGACTTGCGTTCAGGCTCTAAGCTGCGAAGCTTGGCAACAATCTTCTTGAGGACTTGAATGCGAGGGTTCCTGTGCCAACAGTGCATGCATTGAACATCAAATAGTGTATAATTGGATCAAGTTGAAACATATCACGGTCAGGTCTGGCCTGGCATGTTGGGTTCGATACGTGATGTTGACAGTATGGCGGGCTAGCTCGAGCAATTTGCCACCTTCCAGGTTTGCCCAATCCTGCAATCAATATCGTTTCTGAGTTTTGGTGGTCCAAGTCAGGCAAATCAATAATTCGAATGACTAGACTGAACAATTGAATTGGATTTTAGATGAAAAGCTCCTTCACCGTTTTTTTCCCACCCTTCTTCTCGTAGAGCTCATTGGGGAAAAAGTTGCAGCTCACTGCAAGTAAGGCAAAGGCTGCCTCAGCCACAAGCAACTCTTCAGGATGATGTGAACATAGAGCCAAAACACCTTTTGGTCCTCTGCTGCTGGGAGCTTCGATCCAGCAAAGGCCATGAGATATTCTTTGAGGATGTGGTAGTTCGCGACCAAATCATCCTCATGGACCTTAGATGGGCATTTGCCACTATTGAACAGCTGTTTGAATGGTAGGGCAACCATTTTTTTGTATATACGCATCATTGCACGCCATGAAGAACCAACACATGCCATTTCCAAGCCACGATCATGGACTCTTTGTTCCACTGGACAATCTGCTTGTCCTCAATGGTTTTGAACAGTTGATCACATTAGTGAAATTTTAATGAACATCATGTGGCAAAAACTGTTTAGTGGTCACAGGCAAGTTTCGGGATGCTTCATAATGTCAGGAAGCTTTTGTTGGATAGCCTCATGAACCACATCGTGAATCTGTTCAGCCATTTCCTTGGTTTTGCAAGTAAAGAACAGCACGCATTATGACATTTGATTGAGCCTGCATTTTGGCCGAAGCATTCAAGAGGTTGCAGCCTAGAAGCTCCAAGGTGTAAAACCAGAGGTGCAAACAAATGCTTGACCCCTGGGGTGTCAGCTGACGCTGTCAAGAAATTGGCAGCCATGGCTGCATCAGCAGCTGGGCTAAGGACACCTTCTCTGAGCCAGCACATCCAGCGGACATCAGTGGGCTGAAGGTCTCACACCACACCTCAAAATCATACCGAGCTACTTCAATCAAGAAGTCGTCCAAGAATATGTACTAGAACCCCGCAAGATAGAATTTAGGATGAAGATATATCAGACAGATATATCAAGATGCATCACTTTGACAACAAAACATGCACAGGGACCCAACTGCTGGCAAGAGAAAAGTGGGTTCCCGCCTTTCAATGCAGCCAATCGCAGGAGCCCCATCAGCGGCTTGGAAATTCGTGAGAGAAGGATTGCAATTGTTTGATGGGATTTGTTGATTTCCCTGCTTCAAACATATAGATTGAGCTGGCACATAGGCTTATTGCATGTGTAAAGTTGCTGCTTTGTCCTATTCACATACTTGGCTAGGGCAGCACCGTAAACCTGTGAATCTGAACATCACACCCACAACACTCTAAATACTACATCCTCAGCCAAACACGTCGTGGGCAGAGACTTGGAGACTCAGGGTGATGCTTTACCTCCTTAATGATGAGAGAGTTCTTTCCTGTTTTAATACCCTTTGATGATTCATCAGGAGGACAATGATGGTTTTACATCCTGGGAAACTATTAGGTGGGTCAGAGTACTCGTGCAGTCAGCGCGCTGTTCGCACTGGATGATATGCGCCATGAGTTGAGGGTTTCACCGGGTCCACCTGATGTTCCCTTTGCGGTTGACATAATCCAAGTCAAGCTTAATTTCCTTAACCATTCACCCACGAACCAAGACTAACCAAGGTCAACCAATGACCGTTGGAGTTACCCTATGAACAAGGCTGGACCGCAGCCAGTGTAAACCATTCATTGTACCATCTGGGTCCAACAGTCCTGGAAGCTCCTGCATGCTCCCTCCCAACCACCAGGTGAGCGGTTTGTTAAGATTATTGATCTATGTATGTATGTATATATATATATATTGGTTGTACCTTTTTAGTGCGATATAGTGCCATGATTCTTAGATGGATGCTTCCGAATCCTTGCATTTCCAAGGTCATCGCCTGCAGCATGGTATCACTAATCAGTATCAACATCAATCCAACATCCTGACCATGCACCATTATCAACCTAGACATGAGCATTTGCACTCAACCAACCAACCCTAAGCAACCTTTAGATTAAATCACCACTCAAGCATACCATACCTCAACCAACCATCCTTTAACAACCGACCAATCATCCATGGTCAAAGTCATCAACCGACCATCCTTTAACCATTCATCGATTCATCCCCTCCACTCATCCTTCATCCTTCGGCTGGGCGTCCCCTGCGAGACGCTCGTTTCTTAGCGACGCTCAGGTGCCTAGAGGACAGCCCCCGGTTTGGGACAGGTTGGGAGGCTGTGGTGGTGAAACAACCCACGGTGAACCCTGTGAAACCTATGGCTAAACCTAGGGTGATTGATGATGACTGGCAATTCATGGCTGAAAACTGGTCAATTGATGGCTTTTGATGATCTATTATGATGGTTAAGCAACCTTTGATGATGCTTAACACTGGTGAATTCAAAGATATTAAAAGTATATAACAATACAAGTTGGTGAATAGTGTTTGGTTGCGATGATAACAAATCCAAAATGTTCGCGATGGCAATGGTTGCTACTTGGCACCGGTTAAATAATTCCAGATAGTGGTTGATAAAAGTCGATATCGTCAATGATGGATGATGATGCTTTGCCAACAAACAACTTCAGAATGGTAGGTCTAGTAGGTGCAACATGACGGCTCGTGAGCATAACTTGGACCCTTGGCCTGTGCTTAGAGTAGTCCAGCCTGATGTTTCATTTCAAGACACAGCAAGAAACCAAAGGTCACGTATCCCAATGTGCTATGACCCATCCCCATAGGTTCCTTCTTTCACCCTGGTCAAGACCTCTACCAACAACAGGAACAACTATGTGCAACTACACCGAATGCATCATCACGCTGGTCAGTGACGGTCAAATAATGGCTGATCATACCAAAATTTTGGTTGATAAGTCAATAAAGGGACGATTGAAGGGTAATAATAATTAGAACCTATGGCTAAGGATGATTTATAGATATCTATAATTGATTAGTGATTCGATGATGGTTGAAACTATGCCTAATGATGATGTAGAGCGGTGAATGAGGTTTCAACTACTGTACATGGGCTATCAATGGTTTATATGACGGTTTAGCAATGGTTGCTGTTTAAATACTGGAGGAGTATCTAGAAAATTACGATTTTCTCATCCATTTGACCTTTTGATTTCTATAGTTTCTAGCATCTCGAAAAATGATGCCTTCATGTTCTCATCCATTTGGGTCAAATGACCATGACCCATTTTGGTTGCTTATTCTTCAACCATTCACCAGCCATAACCCAACCATTCACCAGCCATAACCAGCGCTGGAGCCACCGGGGGTGACCGGTGCCCCCCTCGCCTCCCTTCTCCACTTGGAGCTGGCGCAGCGGGCGCAGCTGGCGCTGGCGCATGCGCGGCAGGCGCACGGACGGCACCACGCAAGGCCATGGCCTGGGACTTGCCGTTGGTTGTGGGGAACATGGGCCATGAATCACAGGGACCATTGGCTGATTTCAATCATGAGTTGAAACATGGTTGCCATTGGTTGCACAGCTGATTTCAATCATGAGATTATTTCAATCGTGAAACATCAATGATTTTCAAGATGATCAATGAGTTGATGCAATACTTCAAGGATTTGCCAATATCCATTCAGCAATTGTGAATGATGTTCAATGATATGATTAAGGATTCAATTGTCCATGAGGGCTAATTACTCGAATGAACACTGCCAACGGCTAACCCTCAAATACTCGTGACCTGCAAACTTTGGAGTGGCCGATTCATACAGATTTCGCATCAGTGAAGATTTGATGCATTCTAGATCAACAAGCGCCAAAATGGTTAGCTATGGCGAATGGATGGATGATAAGTGGCTTCATGTTGAGATTTTGGTAGTTTGGTTGTATCATGTTGGATCGTTCCTGGTGATCCGATACTGATCACAGGACCAACAGACAAAGTCAGTTGGTGCTTTTGAGTAGCTGCGATAGTGAATTAGCTGACATTGGTATACACACCAATCATATGATATTGATGGTCTTTTTCCAAGGGAAGGCATTCAAACTGGGGTAGGAAGCAGCATAATCAGGATCTATTCTTCGCTATTCCAACTGGATGAAGTATCAGTAAAGTTCCGTCACACGATAAGTTACTTCATGGTGCACACCTTACCTTGTCCAAGTCATCATCATGCATTGATAGACAGCATGGGCCCTTTTGTAAATACCCTGTGACAAGCCCCAAAATATGCACAGGGCTCAAACAGAGGTATCGAAAAGACCAGGACATACATCACCGAATCATCCGATTGTATGATTTTGAGCCATGGCCATGCTGAGAAACCTGTCATGAGAGAGCACTAAGTTCCTGGGCCTAGCCCAAAATGAGGGGGCCGTTGTGGTGATTTCGGTTGATTGATTTTCTTTCGCATGTTTTTTTTTTTTTTTTTTCAGGTGTTACCAGGGCCAGTCACTTTCAGACTCTTCCTGTTTGACGCTGTTGCTATGATGCTCATGGTTGATTCGTGATAATGATGCCTGCTGATCCAAAGCTGAAACTGAACATCAACCAGTATGATTGATAATTGAACCAATCAAAGCACCAAAATTACACACTCAGTTGATAGAACACTTAATCTCAATTGATGGTGAATGACACTGAATCTCAGTTGATGGTAAATCCAAAAGCCTTGATCATTGTTCATCTTTGCTAGCCGCATTTGAGGATTCTTTCGTTCAATCTATACCCTCAGGATAAGCCATACAAATACAAACACTTCCTGAAATCATAGTGCTCTGAGACCCGCATTTCATATCTGACCTTGCTACTGATTAAGTATTGGAGGAATACCATGACAGTACTACCATCCGGCTGTCCCCTGCGGCGACCCCCAATGCCGAGAAACGTGCTGACTGCCCAGAACAAAGGAGAAACGACTAGCTACAGCGATACATCATACCGGAATCAACAGGATGAGGTGCAAAAGAGCACTCTGTGACTGCGTGAACTGCGCTGGTTTGATGACTCTCATCCTGGGTTGTCTTGACCGTCCGCATGTCAAATGATGGAAGGAGTGACTCTTTGATGTTTTTCAATTGGTGCAGCATCTGCAGCAGCTGCGGCTTCTGAGTTGGGGCATTTCATGATGCATTTCAAGACCTTCCATCGCACAGGCCAGGGAACACCATGTCCTATGCTGGGGAAGCCTATAGACTTTCGCTTTGAAACAACAGGTCTGAGACTGGCCTGGACCTCTAAAATCTAAAACTTACGGGTGCGCCTGCACCAGTGCTGCTGGTGAAACAGCTGCAGAATGAAGGCCTGGTTGTACATCTAAGCTATGAGGACCCGGATTCAAATCTCCAATCATCCTAAAATGCCAATCTCTACATATCTCTACAGCTAAACCAAAAATCTTTGGAATTTGCAGCATTTAAAAATTGGGAGAGTCTCCTGTTTCGGGATCACCTTATGCAATGCAGTAGTGCCCCGATAGACGCAGTCAACTTCCGAGCTGAGACTCTGAACCTAAGTTTCTGCTGGATGTTCACCGCATCTTGTCACCAGGCCCACTAGTATTGTAATTGTATTTTTTTTCGGGGTACGTCAATCTGGCCGCAAGCACAGCCCCGTCTGGCACACCTCGGCAAAGACCAGAAAACATTGTTAGCATTTGTTAGCCACTAATAGCAAGGTTTGCCAACCTGAGGAAATGCTGTGAGCATGTGCATTTTCCATACAAAATGATTTGAAAGGCATCTTGCGAAGTAATATCTGCATAGAAAACTTTTTTGAGTGATCCCAAATAATCGCCTGTGCAAAATATCGTAATCCAATAGTTGAGCTATAACGGGTAGAGGGCCTATTGCAGCCCCACATATTTTTTGTGGCCTTTTTGTGTGTCTATAGATCGTCCAAAAGACTACGGCCTGTCAATGTTATGTATTGGCCCTGGGAAATTGTTCTGACCCCTTAGTATCGCTGTGAACCCCTCAGCATCACTATGGTCTTTCGATATTTTAGTGTCATATTGTGAGGTAATAAACAACCATCTGTTAATGCTGGCTACTTGCTTGTTAAGAAGGTTTAATCGATGGTTAAAAAAGGTTGGTTGATCTGGTTTGGTTAAATTAGCTAGCCATGATGGTCCGAGTAGGAAACAACTCTGCGGCTCGCTGCTCCGCCACGCAATGACCTTCTCGTCGGGTGTGTTGTTGAACAAACGAAACCTGAGATGAGGGCCTTTGCTTGATGTATGTTGGCGTGCCTTGGTGTTTGTCTACCTCGATTTTTTTCAACAGATTCTGGTGTATCTTGGTGATTGTGATGTTTGGACATGGTGTAATTATCTTGGTGTTGGTAAGTTCATACTCAGATGGTATCATGGCAAATCCGGCTGCTGATAAACCTTAGGGTTAGATCCAGCTCTTAATACCCAGTGAGGGTCTAACATGTCGTTCACACCATTCAACATGCCAAATTTTGGGAGGGAACTATCTTTCAATCTATATACAATAATTGCAAACTACAAGCTTGTTCACTGCCTAGGCAAACCAGCTCAAATGTAGAAAGGTTCCTACCAGTATTCAATATCTTGTTGTATAATCCAGCATCAACCAGGCATCTACAACTATAAATAGGTGCATTTGTGGTTGTCCAAAGGTTCAACACTCTGCAAACCATCAAGACCCACTTCAGCGCTCCCTGGTAAGACTGGAAAGTCTAAAATGTCTAAAGTCAGGATCATGAATCCATGATTCACCAGACCCTGAGACCAAATCATAATGCCACTTCATACCAAATCAAATTTGTCCAAATATAATGAGTGTAGAAGATTGTAGAAGTATAATCAGACTGCATGGTAACCATCATTAAAGAAGACTCGCCAGCATTCACCGAATACGAAACCACTATCTGAATCAGCATGAACTAACAGTCATTCACTGCGCAATGATTCACTTCTCCGCTGGGCTGCATAGTGAGCTCCGCCACATTGGTCTTGCCACTGCCAGTTGGAGCCTGGGGGCAACGGAGAGTCAGGGTGTATTGGGTGGCCATGCACATCTTCTACCATCGTCATGGTTGATGAGGAGAGCTCTGCGCAGTTGCTTACGCACTGATTACATGAAAACATACGTACATGTATTGATTTGCAAGTGTAAGTTCTATATCATTTATATACCATACATGTACAAGTACCACGTAGAAATTATACACCTACACCCTACAAGAGTCCATGACCAGGTCTGGAGATGGCTATCTAAAGTCACAGAGAATCACCAGAAAACAGCGCTCTGTCCCTCTCACTTCAATCGCGCTCATATACTCCAATAAATAACATCACAGACCTCTCAAACGTACCCGTAAATGAACAGAATCAACAGAATCTGGCTGATTACTAGGAAATACTACGAATATGCACAAAAATAACGAATGTTAAAACTAGACTGACGCTCACCAATACTTGTAACCACCCTAGTTCTTTCTTGAGTCTGGGCGTAGCTCAATGAGTCAGTTACTCATTGACTCATTGAATCTCTTGAAACAACCATAACTATTCAAACAGATTCGCTCTGCACTTCACTACCTTCAGTTGTTGGAAACAATCAAGCCCACTAATCAAACTACAAAGTAGCCCAGCAACAAGCCCTGCACTAGCCTGGTCATGTTCGGTTGTTTTTGATATTTCTGCAAGAGGTTGACTCGTTGTCCTGTCAATAGGTCCAGCATTGCAGATCTTCCCTGCAGCACCGGACAACCAACTTTCAACATCTCAGTGTGCCCAAAACATTGGCAAACTCTTGGGTTTTCAGGTTTGTCCCTGTGTGTGGATGTGTGTGTGGTATCACCATCCCTGCCAAAACGTTCACTTTTAAGTGGCCCATTGACGGTCCACCTGCCCACATCACTGGTCTGAGCTCGCGACCCCTAGCAGCACGTTGTAGTCCGTGTGGTAGCACGTGTGAAAAACCTGAGTTTGAGATGCAAAAAAGTTGAGTGTTTCGGAAAGAAAGGCATAAATAGGGACACAATTGTAGCAAGGTCCATGCATCAAAAGAGTCCAATATACGAGTCATGCAAATCAGTGCGCACAGTACCTGCATAAAACGCACATCACCCATTGCAAGTGGTCGTATCCTCTTAAAGACGGCTCAGGATTCCGCAGTAGCAAGGGTTGAAAGACATCTAAACAATCTGCTCTGAAACATGAACATCCCAATGCCTCTTCCACAACACGACAACCACAGAACAAAACATATCAACAATACACTGTACCAAACCAAGTCACCAAGCAAGGATGAAGGACAAAAATAACCAAAGGGTTTGACCAGTGATTTGTATTGCTAAATGGCTGGTCAATATTCACTGAAAACTGCCACATGTGACTCCATAAACTCAGCGCCAGTGTTAAAGGTGCCCTTTCACGTCGCAAAACAACGCGCAACTTTGGAAACAGATCAGAAAGTTGTAGAAGCAAACAGCATACCATCACCACTTCTATAAAGGCCTTTCGAGGTGTGACACTTGGGCGGAGCACCTGTGTTTGGATGGCGTTGAAGTGAGTGAACTTGTAGAGCCTGGCACGGGAACGCTGGGCGTTACCTGTGTGCGTAAAGATTTCACAGCACTTCAAGGCTATAGCCATGGTTGTTTGGGTGATAAAAACATAAAAAAAGTCATCCACAACTCAGCCATGTTTGGTTCTGATTCAATGCAGAGATCAAATATGACTGATGCCCCCCAAAATGTTGGAAAATGTGCCCTTTTGAGTCATCTGAGCCATCATGGATAGACCTCAGCCAATCCCAAATGTTGATCCATGCACTATGATCTAAAAAATACAAATTGATCAGGTAATTAGTATGGTGGTATATCGACTATCCAACATCAGCTACCCAGAGTCAAGTACAATGAATTACTTCCAGTATGGTTACCCATTGCAAACAAACAAAATATGAAGCAGAATGACGACACACACACACACACACAC